>CM074281.1:7842674-7910174 GCA_037194245.1 Opsariichthys bidens | reverse complement strand
TTGATAAAAATTTGATTTATCCAGCTTATTGACACAAGAAATGTGAATTACTTAGACACAAAAACAATAACACAAAACACATTTCCCCAGATGCAGTCCAATCTATCAGCCTGAACAAACAGGCTCATATTGAACACATTTTCCAATTTGTTAAGAGCACTGCAGCATGGATAAATTTTGCGGTTACTGTTATGTGAGTACTGTTTTTATGATTATTGATGTTTTTGTCATCGGTGTTAGTTGATTTTTGTATAGTTCATGAATAAGAATGGGTTTTTTTTTTTTTTTTTGTATGGCCAACTAATGATTGGTTCTACAAGCAAATTTTAGTTTTTATAATTTATTGGCTGAACTAAACATTTTACCTTTAGTAAACAATCAACCTATAGTGTTACTGAGGACAATTATTAAGACCTAAGATAACTCAAATCTCAATGTTGACTTGATTTTTGACAGTGGGAGAAATGTTTTGATGCAGCAGTGAGCTGAAAATCTCACCTTACGAAATGTATGAACTTGTGAGTTCACAAATCGCACATGTACCCAGAGTCCTCCGACTCTCTCCACGACATTTACATGTTTTCTTTGCTGGAGTCCCATCTGGGCTCGGACTTGCACCTGTCTGCATTGGAGGCAGCTTGTCAAGGTCACAGAACACGGAGCTCTGCTCCATGTCCAAACACTGTCTGCCCCTCCACCATTTATTATTCAGTAGCCGCAGCCACGCTCCGACAGCTCCACTAGAATGATTGCCCCGTTTCCTTAACCGGACTATTAATTTGAAAAACCACCGCAAGGAATTCCTGTTAGCTTTATTGAAATCTGTCGGCACAGCTACTTCCTTGCAATCTCCGCTGTTAACCGTTAGCCTCTCTCCCTCCGGGGCAGTAAGTGGCTCTCCAGACCCGTATCAGATTCTTATTCCCGGTCGACAGAATATAAACCCAACCCATTTTATTCCCAGTGAATCTGGAGGTGTTATAATCTGCACAAGGGTGATCATTTGTATTTATTTTTTTCCCCTTTATTTAACCAGGAAGATCTCATTGAGACATTAGTCAAGTCAAGTCAAGTCAACTTTACATATATAGCGCTTTTTACAATGAAAATTGTGGCAAAGTAGCTTTACAGTAATAATTGACAAATAATTTTTGGCTGCACAGCAGCTCCCAAAGAAAATGGTGCCATTGTCCAGCTTATGCTATATATTATCTATTCATTCTGTTGCAAATATCAATAGTTATTAGTCTAGTTAATTTATGTATATCAGCACTGGAGAAAACAGTGATGTAATCGTCCGGCTCAGCTCAGTTCGCATACAACGAGTGACAATGCAGGCATATCAAAAACACTGCTGAATATCAAGCAAGTGTCCCCAACTTAAGCAAGCCAAAGGCAACAGCGGCAAGGAACCAAAACTCCAACTAAATGGAGAAAAAAACCTTGGGAGAAACCAGGCTTAGAAACCTGGTCTCCTTTAAAACATATTTAAATTGCTCAAAAATTCCTCCTTGAAGTTGGTACCCCATAAAATCAAAAAATCCCCAAAACTATGCCATTTGTTTGTGCTGATTTGTGCCACAAAAACGATTGTTTGTGCAGATTTGGTGTTCGCGATATCGAGCATTATTTTTTTGGTCGCGTGACGTCACCCTCCACCCCATGTCGTTCAAATCGCTCCATACCGGTGTCAATCGTTTGTGTTCGATTTGTGCTGGTTTGTGCCGTTAAAACAATCCATCCACAGATATAACTAATATAATAATATAAAAATATAATAATTTGTCTAAATTTCACGAAACCGGAGCCATTCATTTGTGCTCAATTTTGCAATTAATTCCAAATCCAAGAAGCATAAAAAGAAAAAGTAAATTTACTGAATATACCCTTAGGACGATCTAGCTCAATAACTATTTGTGTAAAAGGTTAAAAGATTAGCAATATAAGAAGGTAATTTAAATAAAGCCCCTTTCACAAGAAATAAAAAGCAATCATCTCCGATATACAGCATGATGGGAAGCAAATGTCCTCGTATTTTCACAGCATGATGTTTATTTGTTAATATTGTCTTTTGCTTTAGCATCAATTCAGGTTCTCTGGGGTGGTATTTTTCCTGTAAACCGTGTCTGAATGCCTCGAGGTGCATGTGTTTCAGCTTATTTGTCTCTTAAATGAGAATCATTACGGCAATTAAATAACATTGCAAGGAGGCACCACTCAAAAAGGATTGCGAAATGCAGTCTCTCTTGTACGAATAATAAAGGCAAAATGCTTTTTATAAATGATACGAGGTAACACAAAAAGAACTTGTCGGTGAATGTCAACTTGTGGGTCACATATGAATCTCAAATTTTACACCTTAATCAAAAGAATAAAAATAAGAAATTAAAAACGAGAATTTACGCAATAACAGTTTAATATTTTAAGTTAAGTTTACTTATTTTAATCAGAATAGATTAAAGAATACAATAAATACAATCATTCTGTATAAAAACTTTACATTTGAAATAATATAACACATTTTCATGCATTATATTTTTTTTTTCATTACAGTAGTAATTTGATGCAAAAAAAAATTATCCTATTTATTTTCTTTATGCAAAACATTGTTAATTTCTTATATTTGATTTGAGGGTGAAATGTGGCCAGACGCTCGTGATGGGTTTGATGAGTTTTACTCTCACAAGAAGAGAGATTCGATTAACCCATTTCCCAGTAACACTTTACAATAACTTCTCATTAGTTAACATCAGTTAATGCATTACCTAAAATGAACAAACAATGATACATTAATAAAAATACAACTCTTCATTGTAGTCCATGTTAGCTCAGGCCCATCAAATAATATTAATAGATACAACTTTAGATTTGAATAATGTATTAGTAAATGTTGAAATTAACATCAACTAAGATTAATTAAAGATTTAGAAGTATTTATAATCATCACTGTTGGGGAAAGTTGCTTTTAAATGTAATGCATTACAATATTGTGTTACTTCCTAAAAAAGTAACTAATTGCATTACTTAGTTACTTTTTATGGAAACTAATGCAGTATATGATACTTTTATATTCTTTTTGTGGCTCAAATGGGCTTGCTTGTTTGTTTTTTAATAGTTAAAAAGTTCTATTTTTAGCTCATTTAAAGGCCCTTTCACACCAAAAGTGAAATGAATAAGTCTCAGGCTGAAGGAAATGTGAATTCACGCCTGTACAGTAGAGGGCGCAGCTAAAACAGGCCTTTCTACGGTGGCTGAGAGACCTCAACGCGCTGCAAATAAGAAAACACATGCAAATAAAAAAAACATGCAAATAAAATAAAAAAAACCCCGTGACAACACATGTGCAGCAAATCCTCACAACACATGCAAACACAAAAACGCGCTGCATATACAAAAACGCGCAGCAAAAAGTGCAAAACACAACGGAAATGTTTCAAGGGGGACCCCAAAAAGTGACAGACCCTACTTGACAACAGCACAAACTAAAAAAATATTAAAATATATTATGTAGGCATTAACTCCATGTATGTTTGTGTGTTTCACTAACAGAAAAGTTTTTTAATATGTGGCATTGTTGTTAACTCATTAAACTTTAAGAGATGATAATGTAGTGGATGATTTAAAAATATTCATTAATCATTTGTAGCATACTAATGTGACGTAATCATAACGGCCGCCTGAGGCGCTCGACGACCACGTCATCGGTGAGCGTGAGTTTCTAGCAAACTGAAAAACACTTTATTAAAAATTATAAATACATGAAATAATGTACAGTTGTTTATTTTTGTTTGCAGTTTTTATAACATTTAATGATTGTGAGCACATTGTGCACTCAAATGCCATACACTATATAGGGATTAGTGAATAAGTGAAGGGTGAGTTGAACTGGTTTTGGACACAGCTAATAAGCAGGTCCTAGTAAGGTCCATCCCTTTTTGGGGTCCCCCTTGAAACATTTCCATTGTGGTTTGTGCTATTTGCAGCGCTTTTTGTAAATGCAGCGCATTTTTGTATATGCTGCACGTTTTTGTGTTTGCGTGTGTTTTTTTTTATTTGCATCTGTTTTTTTTATTTGCATGTGCTTTTTTTATTTGCATGTGTTTTCTTATTTGCAGCGCTTTGAGCTCTCTCGGCCACCGTACCTTTCAGATGTGCTGCCATTCTGGATTGCAGAAGAATAGGATGCAGGAGAAGAAAGTTCAACACTCTTGATTCAGCAATAAAAAAGAAAAAAAGAAACAAATGTCAAGTTTATCTAAAATCCTTTTTGCATATATGTTTGAATTGGATCATTGAAGGTCAGTAGCAAAAACATTGGTTGATAAAGTGAGATTAGTATATTTGTGGTGTAATTAGTTTGCATAATATTTTAAATTTTGATGAATACTGAATCTGTTTTTGTTCAAGTGAGGGAAACAAAGTATGGGAAAATGGGAAAACAAAGCAACTTGCATTGCTTATTTGAATAAAAAAGTAATCTGATTACGGTTACTTGTTGTAATGCGTTACCCAAAACACTGATCATCATGTAAATGAAACCTTTATTACACCATTAAAGTATTACCCATATCTTTCTTCCTCTTCTCTCTTTCTTAAACCTATTTATCGCTGTTAAAACATGCCCACAGAACAGCTATTGATTGAAATGACCTCTGAGCATAATGAGAGCTCATATGCTAATGGTGCTTATCATTTCTGTCAGTACCCTGCAGACAGTTACAATTAAGTGCAGAGTCAATGCTGTTTCCATTACTGTTACTGCTCCGCATAGTTATATAAACATTATGTAAATCCACATATCGTCATTCATTTCTTCTCCCTCGCATTAATTTTAGTCTGCCATAATTACTGTGTTTGTGTTTGAGTGTATACAACTGATGTTGACTTTATTTTACAAATTGAAATTAATTTATGGGTGATTTTAAACTTAAGTCTCACTGTATGTGCATAAATGGCTTTAAACCATTTTCCTTTTACCAGTTTTGATTTAATACCATTTTACAATCAGGAATAATTGTCTTTTTTTTGTGTGTGTGTGTTCAATAGGTGTGACCACCAAGGGCCCCAAGGATGCCTGGTCTTCCTCCTTCCTCTCCACTGTGCTTATCTTTATACTCTTGTCTTTTCTACTCTTTTTATCTGTTATTTAATGCGTTTTCTAATCAGCCCTTGAGGATGTAATATCTTTGTACTGTGCCTCAGTGAGAAGATTGAATTGCATTTTGATTTGATTCTAAATAGGCAGGATTTTGTTATTGAATAACTCTTATGCCTGCATATCAATGGAACGGAGAAAAACTGCACTGAAATTCTATTATTTCTCTCTCTCTGACTGTTTGTATTTCTATTTGTTTCTTTCATTTTAGTGGGCATGGGCTTTCCCCAAAAGGATAACTTGGAACCTTTGAGGTCCATTGAGCGGTCAGCGTTAGATAACCAATCAATGCAGCCCACGTCCCCCAAATGAGCATTCTGATGTCACTGATGTGGAACGAACGACATGGTCTGAATTCACCATTGAGATTCCAGGGAGAAATGAGGTCATCTTCACAGTGGCTCATGCACACGAGAGCACAGCAATCCATAATCACACCAAGATATGATGCTTAAAACATAACACACGGATATTAACGAAGTGAGTATGACTCCTTTTACAGCGATAAAGATTCCCATAAAACCATGTGATTATGCACCACTTATTCTGATGCCCAAGCCCAGACATAATTAAACTACAGACGACAGTCGACTTGGTTACCTCGACAGTTTTCTTCATCCCTCTGCCACCCTGTTCCTAACTCTTGGCTTGGGGATACAGGAGAGAACTCTGGGTTTGGGCTAAATTCCAAGCTCGGAGCCCTCGATCCCCTCAGACAGCACGTAAAATATGCTTATTATATTTTAATCTATTCGATCATTTGCAAGTGTGAAGTTGTGAAAACAACTACCACAGGTTATCGGACATTATTTACTTATCAAAGATTTGTTTTTGGTGTTTTATTGTAGATTCAAATCTCAAAATCAAAATGTGTATTGCATTTATGAAGAAAAGGTTCAGCACCAAAGGCTCTGTCGCTATTGCCTCATACCAAGTGTCTTTAGATGGATTAGGATTGTTTGTGATTTGGTCTTACTGATTTAGGAGTCCTCTTGACTACTCCTAACGTTTCACAGATTTAGGAGCTAGTTTTAGCACTAAAATGCTTTAGGATATACTCTTGCAGCAAAAATTTAGGAGTCCTAAAATTAGGACTGACACACCTGTGTCAAGCGGGGCAGCGCGAGGCCTGTGACGCGAGGAATAATGAGTGTCAGCTACGCGCTACACCGGTCTCGTATCTCTCATGGAGGAGCTCTGGAAGCATAAAAGGGGAGCGACGACAATGAAGGACGAGAGAGGACCAGGCTTGGATTTTATGTTGTGTTTTATTATGTTTGTGTGGGCGGCAGTCGCCGTGAGGAGCTGCCGCCATTTTACTTTCATTTTGTTGTTTGCTTATATTGATTATATTAAAGTTATGTTCACCGTTCGCTGGTTCGTACCTCCTTTCTCCCGTACTTACGAACTGCGTTACAACGCCATTATTTTTAAGAGTTTCTCCTAAATCAGCAAGTTAGGAGCTACTTTTAGCCTTAAGATGTTTTGTGAATACGGCCCCATATCTACATTATTTCCTGTCCACAAGTGCTTAAACACATGCTATCCGGAGAATCCCTTTGTTTCTGTTTTAAATGTCGTCTTTCCCCTTCCTAGTTTTTGAACGTCTGTCTGTCTGTAAGGCAGCTGGTTGTTCAGCTGGTGTCAATTACTGTATGAGTGCTCAGTGAAAATGGTATTTGTATTGTCTGCAAAAGAATATGATGTCTCAGTGGGGGGGAAAAAGGTTTGATGAAAATGATTTCATATACCGAGTCCACGTTCCTCTTGTTTTAGAGTTTCATTTTCGGTGAAATGCATGCTGAAAAAAGCAATCAATTTCAAGCAGATTTATCTTGTAACCCAATGTTTGAAATATTCAGCTGTGCGCATAACAGACAAGAAACCACAATTCACATTTGTTTCCTCAGCATAGCAGATGCAGACTCTTGCTATGTACTCTGGGCTTGTTTTTGCACAAAGCTGCTTATAAATATGGGTATAGTTATGATTGTTGATGGATTTATTTCCAGAATACACTCACGCATGATCCCCTTTGGCACAATAGATTATGACCAACTGCCAATTGATCCTTTGCCAGCAGTTTGATTGACAGGCGATCTGACCAATCATAACCCCGAATTGGCCATTTTGTCCGACAAAGCAGTCAGGGGAGTTAGTAGATCTTGAACTTGAAGTTAGTGAACTTGAACTTGAAACACTGTGTGTCTCACGTCTTTCTGCGCTTGAAACAACATTCCTTCTGATGTTCATTCATGTTTATTTGATGCTATAAATGAACTAGTTTGAAGAGATGGTTGCTTCACGAGCCGCTTGAAGGAGCTCCAGCGATCTGTCACGACACATTAAAGAGACACTATAGGCTATTTATTGAATAAAATTTTTCAAAAAATTACAATATTTTAAATATGGAAGTGTTTCATATCAAAAGTAACCTGCTCTGTCTTGTCTGTCAACGCGTTGTCAGTGTCCTCTTGAATGCGTGAGAGCATATGCTTTGTCGACCATGACAAGAGTAACTAAAGGGGCGGGTTTTTGCGAAGGGTCAATTGCAGCTGTCAAATCTTCCCACCTGATATATCTTGTCATTATTAATAACTGCAATTTATTTCACCCTTTTTCTCCCATGTTCCATTTTCTTATAGGTGTATGCACAGGTTTAAACTAAAAGGTTACACTTTATTTATTATTTATTATTTATCACTCTATATACAAGGTTACACCAGACTTTAATCAGTTTATGACTTGATTTAGATGACCAGTTGTAGGCCTACATGTGAAACATTTAATTAATTAAAAAAAAAGGATATAATTATAGAAAACAACATGTTACAATCTACCCTTGATAAATGCATATTTTTACATTAAAGGTGCTGTATAATTTTTTGACTAAAGCATACCATAATATCCTTGCAGAGATTTAGGAAACATGCTAAGATCAAACACTTTCTCAGAAAAACAAAGCTACAGCATTTCAAAGCAAATTATTCTGCTTTGAAATGTGCGTTCCGCGTCAGAAAACGCAATCTGAAACGTAACCAATCCCGTTAATGTGTGTTAATGGTCATACATGGCTGAATTTAACACAGTATTTCCACTTGCCATTGTGTAGCATTTACTACAGTTGACCAGTGGATCAGATATTCTGAGCTGATGTGACGGAGTGGAGGCGGGGACTAATTTGCATATTCATGCATAGACGCATACTAAATGAAGCAAGGGTGTCGAGTTACATTCAAGTTATTTTAAGGCATGGAGAAATTATTTTCAAAGATTTTTTTTTTTTTTTAAATGTAATTTTGATGATCAAAGATGAGTTTTAAAGGATAAAATTATTGACTTGTTTTTTTTAATGAATAAATCAGATCAAATAAATGAAGTTGTTTTCCTTTTTTTCCCCAATAATCCAAAACCTAATGGATTTATTTCGTACTTCCTTTTTCAAATCAGGTTGCTCACTTTTCTTGTGAGATCTGGCACCGCAGATTTTAGTGGCTGTGAAGGAGAGACAATGCAGAAGTCATGTCCTGTCCCTGAGAGGGACTTGTTTGTGCTGTCTCTGCATCCCAGAAGAGTTCCCTGCTCTGAATTATTGAGAGGAAGACCTGGGCAATCCATCACAAGAGGGGATAGGCTACATGAAGAAGCCTGTCATTGCTGGAAGGGGGTGTGGGACGTGTGAAGAGTCACCTCACAGCTCATCAACACATTGAGAAGCATCTACACTCCCCAGAAACCATCAAAATCGACCCCTCTGATTGAAAGGACTCGATCTATTCATAGATTCTCTATCGCTGGACCTCTTCGCTAGGTGGAACGGTGTTGGTGAAGCTAAATTTTTCAAAGTACTTCATTGCCTCTTTTGAGAAAGTAATCAGCCACAGTACTGCTAATAAAAAGCAGCCAATCACTATAAAGCTATATAGGAGCAATTCATAATTAGCATATTGCTTTGGCTTAAAAACAATGAGGGGTTTTGAATGAGTGAATCTTTTTTGGGGTGACAGATTTAAACTTAAATTACATGCAGTTCACAAAAAAAAAAACTTTGAATATAAGTTGAAATTGTGTTGAACAGCGGTGTTTTTAAATATTTCAAATGCAAAATGCCTTATAAGGATGCCGTACAGCATTACTTAAAAGGAGTGAGCAATTATGAGCATAACTGATGTCCCTTGCATATTGATATCTAAAAGCTTTTTTCATTTGTTTTTCTTCACATTATACGTTTAGACATTTAATAGAATTAAACACCCACAACAATGTGAACTAGGTAGATTAACTTAAAAGTCCAGAGATATGCCGTCAGTTCATACTGCTGTTGACACTTTCTCTGACAAGCGGATGCAATGAGACCAGTTTTCCGGTTTGGTCATGTGGCGTTCGCAAGTATTTCACGAGGTGGCTAATTCGTACGAATTCATATGATTTGTCTAAACCCCAGTGACTGGTAGGTTTAGGGGCGGGGTTAGGAGTAGGTAATCCAAACAAAATCGCCGGCAGTTTGATTGACAGGCGATCTAACCAGTCATTACCCCGAATCTGCCATTTTGTCTGACAAAGCAAACAGGGGAGTTAGTTTTTATGTAGATTAACGTCGGTGAACTTGAACTTGAAAAACTGTGTGTACTCACGTCTTTCCGCGCTTGAAACAACATTCCTTCTGATGTTCATTCATGTTTATTTGATGCTGTAAATGAACTAGTATGAAGAGATGATCGGTTCACGAGGAGCTACAGCGATCGGTCACGACACATTAAAGACACACTATAGGCTATTTATTGTTTAAACTAATTAAAAAAATTACAATATTTTAAATATGAAACTGTATTACATCAAAAGTAACCTGCTCTGTCTTGTCTGTCGACGAGAGCAAATGGCTTGTCGGACATAGGAACAATAACTAAAGGGGTGGGTCTTACGAATTACGGGTTGGCGCAGTAGATTTTTGCAACGTTTTTAGCATATTTGTCAAACCACTTGAAAAATTAGCTTGTTGATATTTTTTTTTATTAGGCTACAAAATACGAACAACTACTGAAAACAATAGTCAAGTCACTAAAATGATTTGATTTTGAGAGCCTATATTCTCCAACACCGGGCAGCTCATTGTTTGCAACTGAAGCTTTTGTTTGAATTTTATTTTGTCTTATGGTGCGTTTGTGACGTCAGGTGCGATCTAGTCACTTTCGTCGGAGCAAGATGGTGGTGCACATTCTCTAAATTAACTACACGAAAATGCAGCCAGGATTTTAATCTACTTCTAGAATATGAAGAACAAAGAAAGTGCATCAGGTGCGTTTTTCTTTGTTTTTATTTAATTTATGAAGCCATTGTAAATGTCTACTGTTGTTACATATTATTACAATGCTGTTTTATTTTGTGCAGGCAATTAGCTTATTTTGATGTAAATAAAAAAAACCTTACAATGTCACTGCTACCTATGTGGTATATTCAATATGTATCTCACTGACTCCTAAACTCAGGCCTTAAAGAAAATCCCAAGCTTCCCACTCGTACGTACGACTTTGTTGTGGCGTTCATGTGCATTCAACTTGCAAAAAATATATATCTTTCCGACATGACTTGAGAGCCACCCTTAGCCAAATGAATGTGTAAATTCAAATCAGACTTTCCATGGAAAAGATGCACTCACCCTTTCTGAAAGTATTGTTTTCATATATCCTAATCTTTCCCAGATGATATTTCCTGGGAATTGAGGATGAAGATTAATCTCAGCATTCCGTTTATTTGCGCATTGCATGCATCATTTAATTGCGCTCATCCGTCCATGGCAGAGCCGGCTCTTGACACAGTAATGGAAAAAGTTTATGGAAGAGTACGTTTTTGGCACGGCTTTGTAAAATCGTGGACAGTACATAAAATAACGTACATCATAAATAATGTGCCCATTTCTTAATCTGTACTCTTTCCATGTCTGCTTCCTCTATAAGATTTCAATTTGAAATAAATTGGGATGCTAGATAGCCATCAGCATTCCATTATGGCACCAACCAGTCCATCATCCAATTATTGGTCCATTATGCCATCAGACAGGGTAATAAAAAAAAAAATCCACATACACTACTACTGTCAGTGTATGGCTGGCAGATCCCACCGTGTTCCTGAACTACATAGGCAGCTTCCGTCTAAAGTGATTTGGAACTTTCTACATGTAGGAAACAGATTCACATGTCATATAAAATATTATATGCTCTGAACGTGAAGAATCATAATTTATAACAGCACAATCTGATGTTAATGAAGCAATACTGTAATAAATATTCAAATCTCATGCAAATAAGCTATTTTATTCATTTCTTTTTCCTACACTGAATTCTTCACCGTCCTTCATAAATGATCCATAATGATCCTTCATAAATAATTTTAATATGCTGATTTTCTGCTCAAGAGCAATTTATTATTATCAATGTTGAAAACAGAGTCCCTTTTGTGGAAACATGTTTTCAAGACTCTGAATAAAAAGTTAAAAAGATCAGGAATAATCTGAAATCCTTTGTAACATTATAAATGTCTTTGCTTTCACTTTAATGCAGTTCAATGAATCCGTCTGAATAAAAGTACTGATTAAAGAAAAAAAATTAAAAACTTTGCAATTAACATCTCTCTTGCTTTCTGTACCATTTTGTACTTGTCCAAGGAATTCTGAAATTGTCTTGTCCACAAAAGACACATGCCTTAGAATATGAAAAAAAAAAACATACTAAAATTATTCATTTTAATATAATTACCTTAAATGCTGCCTATGCCGATGGGTCAATTTTGAAAAGAGCCACTGTATGCTCACTATGGACTTTCCTTTTTCTTCGCAACCTTTTATCCTGCTGCAGATGAAAGATGCAGATTTAATGGGAGTGGTTGAAATGTGCAAATCGGTATGTCATTGCACTTTGGCCTTATTTGCCCTAATTACCTCAGGCTAATTCACAGTGTCTTGCTCTAAATTGTTTCCGAATGAAGTCCTGGAGGAATCTTGAGGCACTAACAATATGCTCCCAAATAGAAGATCCACGGTGAATTACCTCACTGCCTGCTGCTTCTGATTGCTGCTGAGAGACATAAAACTGCTCCTTAATTGCTGGTTTAGGATCAGGTTCTCATACACAGACTCAAATCTAATATAAGTGATGTTTTATGATCCACACAATTAGACCCCTTTTTCCAAATTCCCACCCTCCAAAGACATATTAGCAATTTCGCTCTTAAAAATAAAGGTTCCAGTGATGCTATAGATAGAATAATCCTTTTGGGTTCCTAAAAGAACCTTTCATCAAACATTGTTTGTCATGTCAATCATCTAAAGAAACTTTTGTGCATTGGAAAGGTTCCATGAATGATAAAGGGTTAGCTCTAAATGAAAATTCTGTCATACTCACCCTCATGTTGTTCCAAACCCATACGACTTTCATCTTCGGAACAGAAATTAAAGTCTTTTTGATGAAATCTGAGAGCTTTCTGTCCCTCCATAGACAGCTACGCAACTACCACTTTGACGCCTCAAAAACTTCATAAAGAGATCGTAAAACTAATCCATATGAACTGAGTGGTTTAGTCCAAGAGACTCAATCGCTTCATGTGATGAACATATTTAGTTTAGGCTTTTATTCACATATAAACATTAATCAGCGAACATAAACCAAACCTGCTTGACACGCGAGAACAAACTTCCTCCGAAAGCTCAAATGTGCTGCGTAACTCAAGAGAATGAACCTCAATGGTTCTCACATGCGTCAAACGAACAGCCATTTACTGCAAATGATGAGCGAATTGATGAATGTTTATATTCGAATAAAAGCCTAAACTCAATCTGTTCATCATATAAAGCGATCGAGTCTCTTCAGAAAATTTGGACCAAACCCCTCAATTCATATGGATTAGTTTTACAATCCCTATGAACTTTTTGAACCGTCAAACTGGTAGTTGCGTAGCTTTCTATAGGGACAGAAAGCTCTCAGATTTCATCAAAAAGATCTTCATTTGTGTTCCGAAGATGAATGAGGATCAGTAAATCATTTTTTGGGTGAACCACCCCTTTAAAGATTCTTCATGGAACCATAAATAGCAATAAAGATCTTCTTTTTTAGCAAACAGTGTTATGTTGATATTTCAATGCCAATCTTTTGTTCCTAACCAAACCGAGGCAGTCTGAAAAGCATAAAATCCAGCAGGTAAACTCTTCTTGCCCTCCGGTAGATCATCTTTTGATTCAACTCTCTGTCGTTGCCGACCTTGTTGCTAACTGCACGGATTAACATCTGCCCGTATGTGAGTCAGTGCTGGTGTAATGTATAAGAAATGTTGCTGGCAATGCCATTGAAAGCTAATGAGTAGCCTACAGTATCTGCTCATCTTGAAGTCATAATTAGGCTGTGAATGTGATGGAGGCTGAGCCCACTTGGAGGTGCTGGCATGCTAGTGTCCACACAGTTCGCTTTCTCTACAGCTCACGGAGCCAGACGTCCTGCATTGCCCTCGCTACGCCAAAGGACAGATTGCGGCAAGTGACGACAGATGCCTCTCAGTATGTGTGTGATAGAGTTAGAGCGCTTACGCACTAGAGAAAGGCTAGTTGCACTCGTGTATATGGTGTAGAGACAGTAAAGGCATTTCATGCCATTTTCAGAATGAAACACTAACTTACAACTTGATGAAATAAGTAGATAAAACACTCTTCCTTTGCTCTTTTATGGACAACAACATTGTTAAAACAACAAGGATCTGCAAAAATGAAGGAAAAAAAGTTGTATTATGCATGCCAGGCCAGTAGTTGGCAATGTCACTTTATAAAGAAACACTATGTGCCTATAGACTGAACACGCATGCGCATGACGTCACCGTTTTCACACATTTGTGTTTTTGTAGTTTACATGGAGATGATAGCAGTATTCTTTTCAAAAACTTGCACTTTGAAACCCAATTTAAAAAGTTTGCATTTTCAGGCTGCCAAAATGCTGCTGTCATGTAAATGAATGGCCAAAATGCTTTTAGTTGCAAACATAGTATTTTACGCTGCCTTCACACGCTCTCAGAATTACCATAAATATGAGTTTCCTAGGTTAAAATTGCACATCAACGCCCTCCCATTTTGAAACATGAATGCAATGAGCTCATAATCACGACTTCAGAAGTGGGAATTATCACATTTCAGATAGCATGTGACGGCAGCACAAGTGCTTAGTTTTCCACACTTCTTTGGTTTGATTTATGTCGTCGAGTTATATTATTATTGCTGTTATTCCCTGTACGATTCTGGTTGGATTTATTAAAAACTGTTTGAGTTATTCCTCGTCTTTGTGCGATCATTACAACCACCACCTGACAAATTTCATTGCACATTTAAATTAGTGCTGTGTAAAACAAAAAATGCTTTTTGCAATCTACGGAGCATGTAAGGGGACATGGTGATGGAACAAAATATATGAGATGGAAAAATACTTTTGCATTCTGTTACAAAAGTATTGCGCTGCCTCAAAAAACTTTGTGTTCTTTTGCAAAACTTTTTTTTTTTTTTTTTGCTTGCAAAAGCGCTGAAATAAATGTTTTCCTCACACCTCATAATGCAAGGTTTCTTAGGGGAATGCGAAAGTTTTGCATGCAAACACAAAGTTTCTCTGGGGAAAGCAAAAGTTTTGCAAGCATTGAAATGTAATATTTCCTCCTATCTTATTTACATTCTTCACCATCACAATGTCCCTTTAGGGGCTCTGTAGAAATCAGATCTAACGCTTGATGCAAAATCGCAGATGAAAATACTTCAAGTAGTGTAACTTCCACTTCCAGAAATAGCAGGTCAAGTCTGAGGCATTGCATTATGTGATACAGCAGCCGCCTAGCAACACCCTGGCAACCGTTCATAACACCTCACCATTGGTGGGGTCACTCACTTTTTATTTTTATTTATGGAAAATACTGCTTTTTACTCTTCAGATCACATCGTCAGAGATGGTGTCAGATCCTCAGGTGTTGAGCCTGTTTTCATCACAGGACATTAGTATTCCTGCAGCGGTGAGCTGTGATTGTGATCTCTGTGGGGGTATTTCTGTTTGTCTCAATAAGAGAGTAGCACAGCGAAAGTGACTTCACCGAAGGAGAGCGGAGAGGAATGAAAATGCCATAAGGATCCTTGAGCGTGACTCTCAGCCACCCACACCGCCAGACGTGGGAGGCAGAGGTAATTCTCCCGTGCCAGAGACATGCTAATGGCAGTAAAGCTGCAGAACACCAAATGCCAGTGTTTTCCTTTTTTGGCTGTTTTGACTGTTTTGGCTGTCTGTCTCCAGTGTATTCGGATAAAATGTGCCCCTTGGTGCGACTATCCTCTGGTTTCAGTTTTGATTCTGTAACATATGTATTCTAGGCCTATATGTTAGCTGTGTGTTTTTTGAACAACACACAAAATCCTTAGTGAAAATATAATGGTTTAGTAAAATTGGTACTAATTTCCAAGGGAAAAAATGATGTTTAATTGCAGCTCATGTTATAATGAGATTTTTTTTCCTAGTATAGCTAAACAGCTGACACTTTTTTTGCAATACATCCAGGCAAATTGCAGTTTCGTGGATAAATCCAAAGGGACACTTGAAGTCACCATGAAATCAAAATGGGCAATTCCCGCACTACATTTGTTCTTGTCTGAGAAGCCGTTACTCAGATATACGTCACAATAGCGGGAAAAAAGGCTATTGCAACTTCTGTTTCACGTTGACTTTTAAATAAAAGTGGAACAGACATCTTCTCATCCCAAGGTCTCATTCACTAACCGTAACACATTCATAAATTCATAAAAAAAAAAAATACATTTGTGCTTATATTATTTTTTTTGTACATCTATAAAATAATTTGGAAAGTGATAAACAAATATTATACTTAATAATCTTGATAAAAATATCAATATGATAGAATAATATGAAACAATAAAATATTTTTATAGCGCCATCTACGATTGTTTAGGCATAAAAATGCAACCAATCAGCATGCATGTTTGTAAATGCAGAAATCAATACATTTTTGTATATTTATAACAGAATTTGGAATGTGTTAGGCAGAGAATGTTTATTTTAAAATATAATATACTTAATAATATTAATAAAATTAATATACTAATATGAATCCATATAATATTTTTAATAGCTCGATAGTATGCCTGTGTACATGTGTTTAAGGGGTTTTGCAAACAAAACATTCTGCTTTTATCAGAAATCTTGTCGCATAGTTTTGTAGAGCTGAAGGATACGTTTAAATAATGACTGTACGAGAGAGATTGTTACGGGGGCCCTTATATGGAGATGGGCGTGTCTTATGCTAATTACTAATGGCAGACTCCCTCACTTACAATAAACTGGATTCATTAAGAACAATTGCCCAGACACACCTGTTGTGAATCTAGTGGAAGTTTTCCATGAGAGGTAAGTAAGAACTCTTGTAGCGCTCTGCAAAAAAGTAATTGTTGTTTAGATTGTCTTGTTACATTAACAACCCCATGAATATCAACATGACGGCTGAATTCTCCTTATCTGTCATTGTTTAATACTCTGCTGATTTTCATGCGACACAAGCATAAATCACTATCAGCATTCCTGGACATATTGCCCATAGTTAATCTAAAAAGGCAATTTGGCAATGTATTCAAGCGTATCTCACTCTTTTATAGGATAATTCAAACCAGCCTCAGCATTTGGTCAATATCCACACAACAAATATCATCTTCCTTCTGCAGCCTTAATTTTCACCTCATAAGAACATCTCCTTTGGTGTTCTTGTCTGTTGAGGAAAAGCCTACAAATTCCCGCCATGCTGCTGCCGGATGGCTTCTGTGGGATGGATATTACTGTGTGTGTCACAATCTGCAATTACTCACGGACAGGATGTGAATTGATCTGCTGGTTTAATTCCCGAGGGCTGTAACCGCGGTGTCCCTCGGGTGGGGTTCAATGCTATCTCTCAGAAATTCCCTGGCTTTTGTCTAGACATGCATGTTCCAGTGAGAATGAAAAGGGCAGAGGATGAGTAAAAAGAAAATCTGATTCACTAGTTTATTAAACCGTTTCCTACAAATCCACAGGGGAATATGAGGATAGAAGAGGAAGTCAGAGAGGAAGGGGAGGGGCTAATCTGAGTCCACTAAAAGAGCAGACAGATGCCCTAATCCCGTTCGCATGGAAAGATTAGTTTGATAAACTGTTTGCCTGTGGTGATCTTTTGAAATGAGGAGGCAAAATCCCTTCTTTGGGTTCGGATTTATTTATTCCTATGTAATTGTTTTAATTCCATTTGATGTTCACATATTTTTTTGGACATGAAACATCGTTTTACTTTATACGCTATGTGACCTGCTTCATCATTTTAAGTCATTTTGTGCACTATAAAGAAGTAAAAACGTCACTTCAAATGATGGAGCAGGCCAGACATATCAACTATAATTATATAATAATTTATATTCATATTTTTATTTTATTTTACACGGCCTAGAAATGTTAACATGCATCTTATTTCACTGAGAATTAGTCAACAAGTCTTGTTTAATTTAACCTATCTGAGTAGTCACTAAAATCTGGTCCAAATTAAATGCAAAGTCATCCTGGGACTCACTGGATAATTTCACATTTCTCTGTCTTTTTTATTGACGAAAAACTAGAAATGTTATAATGCTAGTGCAACAGGGGGGTGTTCCAGAAAGCAAGGTTAACTCACCATCACATATACCCTGAACTCTCGGTTGATTAACCCAAACCTTGCTTACTCAAGGTATGCTGGTTCCAAAAACGCATCAGAGAGTAAGTTCAGCCAACCCAAAGTATATTTCCGATTAACACACAAGATATTCTCAACCGAGCGACAAATCGATGATTCACCATGAAAACAGACGCTGGAAAAAAGTGCGCCATTCTACTTCCTCCTTCTTTTGTTTAATGCCAATTTACACAACCTACTCAGTGCACATCGCCAACTATTTGGTGGCTGTGAAATCATTTTTTCCAATCTTTTTATTGAATAACTAATCTTTATTCACTTTATTCATTTATTTAATCTTTATAGAAATTATAGCATGAAAACGTCCTGTTATAAAAAGGAAAAAAAACAGATCCATGTATGAAATTACAATAAAATAATAAATATATTATATTACATATAAATCGAATAAACGTTTAAACATTATAATAGTGCTTTATACTGGTTGTGTGTGTGTGTGTGTGTGTGTGTGTGTGTGTATGTGTATATATATATATATATATATATATGACAAATTTAGGAATGTAGTTACATTAATATAAATATATTAATTAAATAACACTCATCTGAATACCTCTTAAGCAACCTAACCCTGGAACATGAGCTGCTCGGAGCAGGTTATGTTCAGAGAGTTGCTGTGGCTACTTACAGAAAGTTACTTCCATTTTTGGAACCAAAAGTTGAGGTTATCAGCTTACTTACTCTTAAACATTTCTGGAATACCCACCAGATCAATTATTTACCTGATATGTTTCCAACTGAGAAAGTCTGGACTCAAAGAAAATCCAGGTTCCCACTCATAAAATCCCAATTTGTTAAAAAAAAGTGACTTATTTTTTGAATTATAATATTTTATATATAATTATAATTAATAATAATTGTTTTGGTTTAGTTTTGTACTGTCAGTTATATCCTCACCCATTTTTCTTTCTCAAAAGAAAATGTCCCTGCATACAAATACAACATACAAATACTTAAAAATAAAGCTTCCAAAGTTTTCCCATCTCGAAGCACTTTTGAGGCCTGATTTTTTTTTTCTTATATCAACCACATGCAATCTTCTCTTCTTTGACGTTATTTTCTTTGCTACCTTCTCTGTTAAAAATAGCATGCCCATCAATTATACATTATGTAGAGGAGCATCTCTCCATTACATCCATCAGTTTGTTGCTTTATAGCTTTTATCTGTGGCATCTTTTTTATCTTCTAGTGCGCCCCTTTGAAAGCCCCATGTGGTGATATTTTTGAGGGATTTTGAGAAAAATAGAGTGTGGGTTTAAGTGCTTCCTGCTTTGCAAATGCAAAATCTGTTGTTATACAACATGTTCTCAAAAAGCTAGTCCAAAGTAATATCCAGAGACATCCTGACTCTATTTATAACCACTTTCGTTGTGTCATCATGGACATAACGTGTATATCATGACACTTTGCAGCCCTGATATAGTTCCATTCCAAAATTAAGCAAATCTATTGATTGAATTCTACCTCTAAAAGAGCTCATGGGCAGTCTGGTGTCTTGTAAACCAACTTTGTTTACAGGTGGACAAGTAACCCTTTGGCCTGTGATGAAGTGTGGCTGACATCGAATATTTCCTTGTTTGTTTGTTTGTTTGTAACAGCTGCTGTTGTTGTTATTTAATCACTCACCCATGGAGTCAGTCTAGGTCTGTTAATTGCAATAATTACAGCCACTGTTCATTTGTCTGTGTGATTATATGTGTACAGGGTTCCCGCTCCTTTAGCCCTGTAATTTGCGAATCAGTGGTAGTTAACCTTCAATATAGTAGAATTTCAGCGTTTTTATATTCAGGTGAATGTCATGAGAAACTATTCAAGCTTTAGTTTAGAAACCTGCAAAAAAAAAATTGTTTGTTCGTTCGTTCATTCATTCAAGTTGCATTTTGCATGAAGGAAATCATTTAGATAATTTGCTTTATGACATTGTTTTTCTAATTCTTTCTCATTACTGTAATGAATCCAGGTGTTTTGTTTTTATTTTGCATTTACATTTTGTAATTCCCATTATTTTTCTGGGAACTATCACTGTCTTTATGAGTGAACTCATTCTATCAAGTGATTCATTCAAGAACAAAACAAGTGACTGTGATCAAATGAGTCATTGAATTATTCGCTCATCCGATCTGATCAAAAACACATACTGTGTTCCAAATAGCATACCATCTGTCCTAAATAGTATTCGAAATTAGAATTGGCGTGTCCCAAATTTTACTATGCTGAAATGAGTATTTCATAGATGCCTGGATTATTTACTTTTTCCTGTTGTAACACGAAGTGCAGGACTGTGTTCAAAATCACGTACTCTCTTGAGTATATGTACTTGTTTTGAATAAGTACATACTTTGCCACCCCCAAAAAAGGATGTTCTATATAGTATGAATGTGTGTAGTATTAGGGTAAACCAGATGTATTCGCCATGTTGTCACTGTCATGTGACCCACCAGCATCACTTCACTGTCTTTCACAAATCCCCTCCCGTGGCCTCATGGGATGGTACAATGTTCATCGTATGCACACTTCAGAATCTCGCCGGAAGAAGTTTAGACTACACTTGCTGACAACCCATTGGGTGTTGGACAAGAATTCGATAAGACCAACAAAAAAAATAAAAAGTGTTTGTCAAACTACAAACATGGAGGATGGAGGAAACATGAGATAAAAGGGTCAGAGTGATTAATAATCCGTATCTAACCTGATGAAAAGATATTCATTCAATGTTGGCCGCATTATTAATCTGCAACAGCTTTGTGAACTTTTATAAAAGACATTAACATTTAAATGTAACCTTATGCAAACACATGAGAAGAGCCTCCCCATGAAAGACCCACAACTGTCAGATCAACCTGCTTTTCATCTCTCCTATATGGTAGGAAATTAATTAAATTGAACATTGAGGATTTTAACTGTGAAAAGACAGTTTAAATGGCTACAGGATGTAGGTAACTAAATGGCAGAGCAGTCCGAGAAAGACACAATTATGACCCAGTAGTATGTCTCAAAGCTTGCCTATTGTTCTAATACAAACCCCAAAGTATGAACATTTCTCCATTTCTACATACTTTTAAAGCATAGTATAAGTAGGTGAACTGGACTGCAGCTTTCATTCAAGAATGAAACAAGTGACTGTGATCAAAATGAGTCACTGAATCATTCACTCAACTGATTCGTTCAAAAACACAGATTCATTCAGGAACGAAACAAGGGACTGTTTTAATGAGTCACTGAATCATTCACTCACCCGATTTGTTCAAAAACAGATTCATTGTGAAATGAAACCAGTGACTTGCTATCCTATCCAGTTAAATTATTTTCTCCCCACTGTGCAATGTGTAACATACCTTATTACACATTATATTTATTTGACAATAACCTACCTCTTTTATTCCATTCCCTGGTAATTCTGTCCTACTCTGTTGTCTATAGCACACCTGTACATTAAAATTTTTGTTTATTTATATATTCATATGAGCACATATCAAATATCCTTATTCTTTTTTTGTGCTGTTGTTTTCTCTGTGTACTGGAAGCTTTTTCTGTCACCAAAACAAATACCTTGTGTATGCAAACATACTTGGCAATAAAGATCTTTCTGATTCTGATACTGAAATGGCAGAAATAGAAAGTATATGCCATTCCGAATTCAGCAATGGTCTTTGAGTGACTTAATCAACTGATCCATTCAAAATTACTAAATTAAAACCACAATTGTTGCTTGGGGACGCAGTAATTCATCTGCTGTGGCTTACTTTGTTTTGAATCAATAATAAACAAAGTAACTTAGACATTATGTCTGAAATGTAGGCTAGGTTTTGTGTTAAAAACTGACTGAAGTTTAAATCATTTTTCAATGATAATCTCACCCTCCTCTGAAAAATTTAAGTTATAGACTATACCCATAACCCAAAAACTGCCTCAACATCATAATAATGATTTTCCCATCAAAAACGGGCAGACCGTTTCTGGAATCATAACACCAAGATGAATAACTTAACTTTTGGTTTATTTATTTATTTATTTATTTAATTTTTCAAATCTTCCAGTAATTATAATGCTAAGGGGATTCCATTACCACTTCATAATTTAGCTAGAGGCTATAGAAGACTCATTCCAAAGTACTGCAGTTCTACTTTAAACCAGTTCTTAATTGCAGACAGTGTTTTCCTGGTAAACACTCAAAAACTGCCCATAGCAGGTGCTCTTCGGAATGACTCTAAATAGAATTTTCACACCAAGGAGAGGAAATTGCATTAACACATTATAGAAGACGATTTCCAAGTATAGAGCGTGTGACGGTGTGGCTCACGAGAGGGTGTGTGCACAGCGACCATAGTTTTCCAAAGCTGTAAGTGTGACTTTGACACATTCAACCTCTGTGAATCTCATTAAACAGGCTGGTAAGGAGTTAAGGGGCATGTTCCGTAATGCAGCTGAGCTCCCTCTGTCTCACTGTTTCCCAGGCCAGATGCCTATATCACAAATCAAAGTAGCCAGGATTATGACTTCGAGCAATTAAAGCTGTTCGTTCGATTCGACCCCTTCCCTGCAGATCTTTTCACTTTTGGGTCCAAAGAGCAGTTTATTTTTGCATCATAAATGTAGTGATGCATGAGTACATACTAACTGTATCTAAGTAAAGAATCAGAGGAAAACACAGGAGTGTGTACCTTCAGTTCATTTACTATCATCAAAACTTTATAATTGAGTCTGTGATGTGGTTTTAACATATTTATTTCACAACAAAAACTACGTAAAATGGTTTTGGAACCAATTCATTGTCATTGGCATCATTCAAACGAACTGACTCGCTGAAATGAATCAATTTATTTGAGACCAGTCTTGGTCTCCTAACCGGGCTTAATACCATTATTCTTGGTCTTGGTCTCTGCTGCATTTGGTCTCAGTCTTGTTTTGGTTTCAAACTAAAAGGATTTTATTTCAAGACCAGTCAGGAGGACCGGTCACGTCATTCATTTGATTATATGTACAAATTCCTGCTTCAGATGCAGTCAATAACTTATATGTGATTTCATTTTTGTTACTGTTGTGCCGGGTCAACAAGGGATTGTGTCAAAAATGTCACCCAAATTAATACAAATGCTCACAAAATTCAAGATATGATTGCAAAAAAAGTACTTGTATAAGATCCTGATCTTGACATATGTTATAATTATGCAATATGACAAGAAATAGGGCTTTTTTTTTTTTTACAAATATGAGCACAATTGAAAACGCAAATGAACAAAATTTTATTTTAAAAACATTTATCTCAACATTCTTTATGCATTTGTAAATTTTCCAATTCAGATGCAACTTCTGTTCCACCTCTGCAGTGTAAAGAGGAATTTTGTTGTTAGTGATTTCAATTGATTGGTAACAGCTCTATATAGTGTCTTATTATTCTTATTGTAATTATTGATTTAAAATAATTACAAATAATTCTGACATAATTCCTGACATTCCTCCGGCAGTAAATGTGGATCTTTCAGATGAATTTGAAGAGTGCTAGTCTGGTCTTGGTCTCGACTTGATCGTGGTTCAGGTGGTCTTGACTACAACATTAAGTGTCATTCACACAAAAACTAAATACCATCATGGTAACACACATGACATTTTAAAAATGCAATAAACATTCACTTAACAACATTTGATGCTACATAAAACCCTAATGTACAAAACTGATCAGGAAAAAAAAAAAAGAAAAACTAAGAAGAAATAGTTGTTTCAACAAAAATACATAAAATGTGAAGTGTCATGCAGGGAATTATAGAAATATCAATATTATATAAAATATCATAATATAATTTTTTCCGCTGTAAATTATACAATGCTTTGATATTTTTCACTTCCAAAAACTATCAATTTAACGGTATTTTACTTTAAAATTACTTGGAAGAATGATGGATGGATGGATGATTGGATGGATGATGGATGGATTGAAATGCCAATTGTTAATAAATAAATTAAATTCTGTGGACACAGAAGAGCGCTAATTCCCATTCAGTAAATTCCTCTTTCTGTCATTCCAATTTAACTTCTGTCATGCTACTAAAAAAAGTTACAGTGTTGCTAGCTTCCTCCCCAACACTGCCACTTCAAGTTGACTCGCTGGTGCACATTTTCACACCAACTAAATGAACTGAAAACACCTAAAGCCCTAGTGTGAGAACAGGAGACCAAAGCAGCCAGTAGGCACTCTTTACTACAAAACTGAAGTCAGGAGCACAGGAGAGCTGTTGCATTTAAAAAACAAAAAAACAAAAAAACAAACAAAAAAAAAGTCCTTATAGTCCCTGAGGATGAACAGAGTGCAGTAATTAAAAAAAGAAGAATTGAGGGAGTGTGCTTGCTGTTCTAATTGCTTCACTGTTTTATCCATGACAGGGGGAGAGTTGGCACCAAACGACCAGTCAGTATTCATTACTTCAATGGTTTGATAGTTTGCCCACCATTTTAGAAAACCCCAGAGGCTTGCATAAGACCTGCACCTGGTCTACTTGATCTCATTAAAAGGATTTGCACTAAAATCTCATTTCATGCTGGTAAAACTGATGGTAAAGCTAATTTCATCCTGATACGTCCTTGGCTTACCACATCTATGATTTCCTCATATGCTTTGTCGTTTAGATTACCATCACCTCTGTAATGGCAACATCCTTCCTGCCTTCGTGTCTAATAGCTGTCATTTCACTATACTTCTCAGTTTAAGCCCCACCATGCCACCACTTCCAGAGTCCGGCTTGTTTTTGTTTCGTATCGGTTTGTTGTGCTTGGTTTTTATCCAGCTCACTGTGATGGCATCTGCCCAGCCCGTCCGCTGCATTGAGCGGCGACAGATGGTACACCCAGCTGGTGTTCCCTCTCAGCCCCGCTTTTCATGGGTCATTCAGTCTTGACCTAGGAAATACAGTAAAAAGCTTGACCCAAACTGCCTTTCTGCATTGCATCCAATGCTTAGTGGGGTTGTGTAGCATTCAGAATTCAGATGAGGATGTCTGAATGTGAGTTGAATTCCAGCAGAAGTTGAAAACTTTCAATTTTAATTTAAAGAATGGGAATGAAAATCTGATGTTGCTGCAGTTTAGCCTAATTTTGCATTAAATTTTTTACATTGGGGTAAGAAACATTAGCCTACGAATAATAATCATTGATTATGAATAACCAATGATTGAAATGCCACTTATAGAATGCTTTAATATTTTAATTTCTATAAAAAAAAATACATTTATGTATGATTATATTATATAATATTTAAAGGGGCTATAGAATTCAGAAAACCTTGTTATTAACGACACCGGTGGCCTTTAAGTGAAATGCAGCCAACAACTTGCAGCTCCTGCAAGCAATAAACATGTCTTGAGTCCTTTCCTCTCAATAGCAAAATAAACGCACAACAAAATGACAGCAGTGAGACTGCAGCAGCGGAAAAAGAAAGCATAGCAATGTGGATAATATGTTTGCACCAGCTCTGCATTGCACCGGCTTCATGTCGACAGATGAGGCAGTTAGCCTGCATTAACTGTTAAGTGTCTTTATTAAGTATGAGACTATAGGCTGTAGATCTGGCCGTGTGAGAGTTTGAACTAATCCCTTCGCGTGGTGCATTGACATTACAGTTCAGAATAGCTCTTTCGGCATTATCCATTTATTACATGTGTCATAGAACGGAAGGGAGACTCTCGGGATCGCACGTAAACGTCACATCCTTTTGATTTTCCTGGCAAAAACGTCCCGTGTCCTTCACTTAAAAATCAGTCTACATGCTTTTATAGACAATCAAGGAAGTCGGAAATGTCTCGTTTTTTAAATTTACTAACTGTTCACACATTGGCAATAAAAAGCTATTAATACATGAAAATTCTTACATATAATAGATCGTTATATTTATATTTAGTATCATATTCAATGATTCCCAACCAGGAAATATGTTTTTTTTTTTATAACCTAAACAAGCATTGTGATTTAGAATAAACGATTAGGATTAAAAGTACTAAAGATTAACCATTAAAGGTTAAACTGACAATTAATAATTAGCTATTTTAAGGTCTTGTATTTTTATTTATAGATACATTTCGATAAAAAAGTATTGTTGTCATAAAATAATTTTTTATTAACATATAGTATTTGTATTTTACGTTACCCTTTATTTTATGATGGTGGTTTAATCTTTAAATTGAGTGATTTGCAACCAGGGAATTTGATTTGTTAAACATATAAAAATTGTGACTAATATAAATATTAGGAATAAATATTAATTATAAGAATAAGAACATGATGATTGAAACAATAAATCATTTCAATCAAATCAATTTATGATTTTTGTAGTGAACACCCATACCAGATTTATTAAGGAAATCTGGTGTAATATGAGTTAAAATGAACTATAGGTGTACATAAAACTAAAAACGTTGGAAAGTACTGCTTTTTTTCTTGCCTGTGGTGTTGAATTGTATTTCACTAAAGCGGTCATTCAGCTTCTGAATTGAAAAGGAGTCCATTGCTATTCTGAATTTTCCCCAACTCCATTCTTGGCGCAATTTAGAAAGGCACCAACAGGGAAAACAGACATCTTCTATACAAAATGAAAGATCTCCCCACCTGGAAAACAGACAGAAAATCTTCCCAGCATGAAGCTGCTTCCATGTGTGTTTCTGCGCTCCTGCAGCGCAGAGTGTGTTTGAGTAGCATACCTCCTCATAACCTCACACTTCCTCGCTTGCCCTCAGGTTTAACAGCTCGATGAGAAAGCAATGAGCAGCAAAACATGCCTAGAAGAAATATCACAGTATGTGCACTCAAACCAGGTCATCATGCCGAATGCAGGACCATAGAGGTTGCGAGAGAAGTGGCGAGAGAAGGTCAGCGTGTTTTTTGTAATTAGCTGGAACACAACCTCAGAGTAAACCTCATGAGCTGAAGGGTTTAATGAACACTATTCATCACTGGCATCCATGCTTCATGGTACAGGTGGCAGCTGGTGTCAGGGCTGAGATGAGTCCCATCCTTCATATGTTTTGTGGGAGGAACAGTAGACTATTTCTGTATCAACTGACATTCTGTTACATAACACTTATAAGGTGACTACCATCTCAAAAGCAGCCAATATTTACATGCTGCTGTCTCAGTTGTGAAAAGACTGTTATATTTGATGGAACGTTTCCTGGTCGCTTCATTACGATCAGTTGCGCTCATCTGAAGCAACTGAGATGACTGATTATCAACAAGCACATCTGAAAAGTGGTACATCTAAATAAACAGTGCACACCATGACCGATATTATGTATTATTATCATGTTTAATGAATGTAACGCAGTTCGTAAGTACGGGAAGTAGGAGGCGGGAACCGGTGAACATTCAACGTAACTTTAATCAAATAAATAAACAAACTAACTAAAAAAAACAAACAAACAAAATGGCGGCAGTTCCTCACGGCGACTGCCACCCACACAAGCATAATAAAACAACATAAAATCCAGGCCTGGTCCTCTCTCGTCCTTCATTGTAGTTGCTCCTCTTTGCTCCTCCGTGAGATACGAGACCGGTGTGCCGCGTAGGTGATGCTCATTATCACTCGCGCCGTTCCCTCACGGCTCTCGCCTGCCCTGCTCGTCACAATGAATAATAATAAAAAAGAAATAATTGAAATATTCACACATAGTATTAGATACTGCACTTTACATCAAAATTCTAGATGTTCATATGCATAAAACTGACTTGTCAATGGGTTGTTTAGTCAGACTTAAAGGTGCACTATGTAGTTTTTTTTTTTTTTTTTGTCCGCTAGAGGTCGCTAAACTCTTCAAAACGAAGAGATTGATGGCACAGTGAACATGGAATCATGGAACTTGTTGCCATGCTGATGGATCTAATAATATTTATGGGGAAATAATGTTTTTTATGGGTTTTTTAATATGACTGTGGTATGAAGCTCAGCGTAGCCGAGAATCGCGGGCGCGATTGATTATGAGAGACAGATATCAGTGCCACACGTGAGTCCCGGAGGATATAAAGAAATGAGGACATTTCATTCTACCGAACTACTCATAAGTGCTGAAATACTACTCATACAGGTCAGTTTATATGATGAATTAAAACTGTGAGGTAACGAAGCGCTGTTTCACTTGGTCTTACGTTACTCTATCACACTAAACTGTATTTGAGAGTGTTGAAAGTTGTAATGTTTAGTATTAGTTTGCTGTCTGTATGAGACTTAACTGTAAGCTAGCTCAACATTAGATTATCATACTGATGATATTCTAAAACTTTGTCGTGTTGAGCTATATAACATTGCTTAGTCTTATAGCCTACATTTGCTTACCTTGTCTAATAACGTGCAAGAGCGCCGTCTCTGTCAAGTCGAAGTTTGTCCCAAAGCTCTCGCCATCTCGGAAACGCCACGTCGATACTGATCCTCATTTTATTTCTCCTTGTGTCCCAAAGTTTGCTTGATATGGTCCATAATGTTTGAACGAAACAACAGTTGTGTGCTGCTAGACCAGTGGTTCTTAACCTTGGAGGTACTGAACCCCAACAGTTTCATATGTGCATTCACCGAACTTAATAGGAAAAAGCGGGGCGTGTCATCACGAATCACATGAGTCGGGTGTGTGTCTTGACCTCCGCCGAACCCCTGAAACTGACTCACCGAATCCCTGGGGTTCGATCGAACCCAGGTTAAGAACCACTGTGCTAGACGTTATGAAGCTGTCCGTGTCTGTTGCCATGCAGTACAAGCGGAAACCAGGGATAACGCAGATATTACGCAACTGACATGCGCCAAGTGACAAGAGAGGGACGGGGCACTATTTAAAATTGTGAATTTCTCTGAATTTACAAATTCTTGGAAACATTTAGGATAATGTAAGTGCACTAAATATATAACACTGTGCAAGTGGTTTTTGGATATTTGAATATAAAAAATTACATATTGTACCTTTAAGGAAGCCCTGTATGTCATTTTAGGGTCATATCACCAGACACTGTTCATAAGGGCTGTTTAGAAAGGATGTGTTGAAAGAAAGATGGACAGAGTAAACTGAATATAATAAAAGTAAGGGTTGAAAATGTTAACATTTAGCTGTTCTTGTGGAATCACATTTGTTTTTTAGGCTTTTGATAACACTTTTCTTTCTGGTGTGATTTCCATTACCATGGCGTGAAAGCTGTCCTGCAAGGTGCCACGGAATTCAGCAGTACTGGAGCACACACCTCAGGACACTGTGTATGAGACCAGACCCTTCAGGTGCAGCAGGCTGCCTTGAGATAGAGAACAGATTGCTAACCAGTGGGATGACATTTAGATCAGCTCTCTGAGTCTCATTAGTGGGGGTTATCTTCCATCCGTATGCCAACGACATTTATTATAATAAAATTGCAGAAAGCAACTACATGATTTAATACCATTGTAGTCATGTGCTGATGAATATTCCATAGTATTTTATTGTGTATCATCATTATTTATCACCGTCAATTTATGTTATTCTTTCTATATGTTATATAGTTACCCCAGTAGGTGGCGACAAGTGGTTGCCTTAATGAGTAAGTCATTTGAATCATTCATGCAACTGGTTCGTTCAAAAACACAGAATCATTTGGAAATGAAACAAGTGACTGGTTTGTTTGAGATGCGCATTGCCTCACCTGGCCTGATATTTAGACGAGAGTAGGCAGCTGCAGTGAGGGGAAAAGTAAAATAAGCACTTTTGGGGAAAGTTACTTTTAAAAGTAATGCATTACAATATTGCGTTACTCCTTAATAGCATTAGTTACTTTTTATAGAAAGTAAATCATTAATTTTGCATGACCTTTTCTTATCTGGGCTGAGCTGTTTGTTTTTATAACAACAAAAAAGTTCTATTTTTGATGAATGTAAAGACATAGAGGGTTCAAAAAAACATGCCTTTCAGCTGAGCTGCCATTCTGGAATACGAATACGATGCAGGAGAAGAAGGAAATGAGTAAATGAATGCCCACATTTAGTCTTCAATAATCATCATGTTTACACAGCGCACACAGCACCCAATTTCACTCAACGTGGGGACAAAAGAGATGTCAGTCAATAAATGGAAAAACAAATTAACTCGTGTAACTTATTCAAAAAAGATCATTTGTTGTTCATTTAAAAGTAAGGTATTACTTTACTAGTTACTTTGAAAAAGTAATCTGATTACGTAACTCGCGTTACTTGTAGTGCGATAGCCCAACTCTGGAAATAAGTGCTGGCAAGACGGACAGCACTAGTCTAGTAGTGGATCAGACATCTACGAGACCAAGGTGAATTTCGAGTCACACTCATGACCTGTGTTGCTAATAAACATGATGTAATTTGAGTTCTGTTGCTTTTATATGAAAATAAATATAATGAACCACGTCCAAAGTAACTATTTAACTTGAAATGCCTCATCATCTTTAATAGACATTTTTAAAGATCTTTTAGAAATACGAGAACAATCACCGATTTTGCTCAAACGAGCCTCACTGTGAGTGAGTCATTGAATCATTTGCTCAACTGATTTGTTCAAAAAATATTCATTCAAAAAATGTAGTGTAAACAAAAATTACACTTGCTATTCAATTCATCACAGTATTATCATACATAAAATAAGTTTTGTTTTTCTTTGGTTTCCCTTGTCAAATTTAAATATTTTACATGTAAAGTACTTTGTTAAAACATATTTTTGTTTTTTTCTTGCAAAATTAGTATGTGAGCTGCACACACCCTCTGTGGCTTCCAGCTGAGCCCCAAGAAAAGATTCGGACTGGAATAGTCCTGTTCTGCCTGACTGTAATGATATGCTTCAGAAACCAACATACTACAGGCATCCAAAAACCCAGATAAACACCAGACTTCCACAAACTCTGGCCAAGATGCATAAAAGGATTCTTATTGGGCTCAATATTTTATATTAGTTTAGGAAAATAACCGAAGGCCATGGCATTTTCTGAGGTTTACCGTGAATATACGACCAGTAATTTCCATCAGGTGGTAAATGTATCTGTCATATTATCTGTAATGTACTGCACTTTCCAGACATTCCTGGATATGTGGGTAGATTGTGGAACTTTGATACCATTTGGTGTGTGCACCCACATCAATAAACATTTCATATACTGCATCCTGTCTTTCGTTTCCAACTGGAAATACTAAACTTTTCAGGATTTTCAAAAGCTCCTTCAGTTTTTTCTTCTCAGGTTGTGTGATTTTATAAAGTGAAGCATGTTATTTCTCCACTAGTGGCAGCCAAATGAATTACAATCTCTTTGTATATTTTGATTCATTATGTGATGCTTGTGTTGTGGCAAGAATTTAACTCCTACTACGTGAGAGAAAAACACGTGAAAATTGTCTTTATAAAGAATTTATTCCTCGCAAGGAAGGTCAGACAGTCATACAGAAACACAGGTTACTGCAGAGTGTGACCAGAAAGGGTGGGCTCCTTCAGCTTTTATACCCATCCGCACCCTTCAAGGTTACATCTCTTGACATCAGTACTTTTCCACACAAAGAAAAGACACTGTACCATGACATAAGGCCTATACAGGATGACCTTTTTGGGCCTTATACCCTAGATTTAGGACAGGGTGACCCCCAGATCATGCGCGGACTCCCTTTAGTCCCCAGCTGCTCTTCTACATCTCAAAAGTGTACTCACAGCAGATAGAAAAGCATACATTAACTCATAGCAAACCCCTTAATACCAAAATTTCTTTCACACTCTCAAGAACATGGCTAATATTGATGGCAATAATACAAATTATCCCTCTATAATGATGTAGTATCATCCTCTGGGGCTAACTGGATCATGCTAACCACACTGTAATGAATTGCTGTAAAAATTACAGCATTATTTTACAGCCGCTGGCTGTTTTTCAATAATACAGCACATTGCTGTAAACTGCAATGCATTCTAGCGTCACATGTTGGTTTGACTCAAATTTACAGAATATTGCTGTAAATTGACCCTTCGTAATTAAAAAAATACAGTTATTTACTGTAATCAGAGAATACAGGGAAATTCTGTAAATTAAATTACAGTAACACTACTGTAAATTTTACAGTAACTGGCTGGCAACCCTGTTGCCAGTATTATACTGTAAAATTTACAGTAATTTTTTAACAGTGGCAGCCAAACCCTTGAATTGAGTAGCCTGACTTGGACTATATTATTGGCTCAACCAATGGCATGACTTGGGGGCGGGACTACCTGTTTGGTCTAACAGGAGATGTAAAATTTATTAAACAAATTTATTTTAGCTATTTTGTTTGGTACTGTATCAATATCAAGGTTAATTGCATATAATTCATATAATATAGTGCGTATATTTAACAGTCTATTTATTTATTTAATGCCTTTTCTAGAACAATTCTAGTTAAATCAACAGTACGTCTGTTCTTTATTACCATATGAAACAAACGATCCATTTGCTGCAAAATTTTCCAGTTTGCTTTGAGGCTAAAAACCAAACTCTGCTGGAAGCATTTTGTGGCGGTGAAGCCGTGATTGTTGTTGATGCATTGAAATTCACAGCGCTGGCGAGTTTAGATGCTGGAGCATAATCAGAAATCCTGCTGTGTAAATGGGAAAACAATTTTCTGAGTTTGTTTTTTTAGGATGCTTTTTACTTTCTTCAGAATGATGGCTCTCCTCCATTTCAGCTTGACCTCGGGCCCAAAATCACACTTAAGCTGATGCGCATTATCATGCGTAACATGCAGCATACCGTGCCAACATCAACAGAACAGCACATTGAAAACACCACACGGGGTGGTCCTCCATAAAACACCTCATGAAACATCTTTTAGATTTTATCTAAACCTTATGTCTGATCCGGGAGATCATGCTGAGAGAGGCTAGTAAAATCTCAAGTATTAAGACATATCTTTTGTAGCTGTGTTGATCCCTGCTCAAGCCTGAACAATTTAGAAGAGGAAGTATCACTTCATCTCTCAGTCATTTGAAACCTGAGGATTTTGCCTAGACAGATGTGTTTGTATCATGGACTAATTGAGGAGCTAAAATGCATGGCAGAGGATCTGTCATTTAAGCACAGTGAAACACGCAGGGATTTGAGAATCTAGTATGAAGCTCCTTGTATTTCTTTGCAAAGGCAGATTTCAGCTACTTCAGATCATTTTATTGACGCCTGGAGCAATTTAGGCCAAACACATTCATGTACAAGTATGCTTGGTCAAGACAGTGTGGTTCAGCTGGATAGTTTTGTATGCATTCTTGCAATACTGTGGCAATGGCAAACCTCAGTATACTCAAGGGGGTGATAGAGCTACCTTCACATTTCTGTCATTTAACCAGATATGTTGCTGCACCTTGAGGCATTTCTATATGTCTCAACACATTTTTTTTATAGGCAGATTTGCGTAACATATAGGACTGCTGTCATTTGAAGATTGAGGTTGATGATCTTGCGTGTGAGATCCGTTGAACCAGGTCTTATGTCACAGATGTCGTACATTGGTTCTGCATTAGAACACGACATGCCTGCTGTGGAATGAAAATGAGATTTGAGTACAATGATGGAAAGTGAGTAAATACATTTTTTGGGAGGTGTATTCACAACAGAATATTTCTTGTTTCGTTTGTAGTTTGAAATCAATTATTGTGCTTGTCTTAGTTAAAAGTCATTATGGTAAGCCTATAATCATGATTTATTTTCAGAGTTGTTGGGTTTGACCAGCGTTCCTCTAGAAGAAACTTGTGATTTTATGTCTCAACCACAGGTTTCAGTAGAGAGCCTAGAATTTTGCAGTGTAATGTGTATACCTCTACGCCAAAGCCACTTGACGGCAAGCCTGCAACCTTAACTGAATAAATCTTAACGACAAATAATACCGTGGTACAGGGAAGGAGACAAGAGGCCATTTTTTTTAAATGGATGTCATTCACACACTGAATAAACAGCTTTTGATGGGGATACAATTAGATCGAAGAAGTTGATGCAAAATTATTTCGTTAATTGAAGAGAAAAATTAAAATTGAAGTAAATGAATAATCAATTACGAGTACATGATAATGAAATGTAATAGCTAAGTACAACGCTGATACAAAAGACCAATCAAAAGTCTATCATCTACAATCTTAAGATTCTGAGTATAATTATACATAATAATATTAATACATCCCACTTCAAGGTCCTGTTTTGGACAAATAAGAACTATCCATTGTCTAGCCGTGTTTCCATTACCCTATAAATTGCGCAAATTTAAATTGCGAATTGAAAATATGCTCAATGGAAACATGTCAATTTCGCAAAAAAACTCCCATATATCACAAAAAAACGTTTTTACGCTTCCATGAGGTGATTTTCGAAATAGGAATATTTCGCAAAACTGCAATGGAAAAAGTTTTCTCGCATTTACAGGGCGTGGAATGTTTAGACAGAAGACGAGAGTTTTTCATTAAACTCCTAAAAGACAAAAGTATCAGTGAAATACTGGGTTCTAAACAAAGAGATGCTACAATCTGAATTTATCAAGACCTCAAAGCAGATATGAGGGAGAAACACCCAGAAAACACCTCATACATGGCCACTTCCCAAGTAAGGAGCTTTCCTTGTCATACGAACATTAAACATAACTTTTAATCAAATAAATAAACAAACAATAAAACGAAAGTAAAATGGTGGCAGTTCCTCACGGCGACTGCCACCCACACAAGCATTATAAAAACACAACATAGAATCCAGGCCTGGTCCTCTCTCGTCCTTCACTGTTGTCACTCCTCTTTTAGGTTTCCGGAGCTCCTCCGTGAGAGATACGAGACCGGTGCACCGAGCAGCTGATGCTCATTATCACTCGTGTCACCGGCCTCGCGCAGTTCCCCCTACTCTTACATAAGACAAGCAACAAGCATTCTGCCCTGAGAGAAACAAAGTGGTCCGCCATTTCTGTTTCCTCACTGTAGAAGCAGGAGATATACTTCTCCCGTGTCTCTCCATCAGAAGTTGCGTTTACATGGACCTTAATAATCCGATTGCAATCGGACTAGTGGTACAATCGGAATGAAAAATTCAAATGTAACCGCGTGTGTAACCAAATGAATTGGCCTTATCTGAATACAATTTAATGCGGATTGTAAGGGTTGGTTCATTCCTTTTGCAATCCGATCGAGAGGACATGTGAACACTTGAGTACTGCGCATGTGCAATGATGTAAATAGCATAATGACTTATAATGCATGGAACGAGCTATTGAATAAATGAGTGTCCTGTCATTAAGAAATCTCTTTTCACTCATTGTCTGTGAAATTGAGCAGGATAACATCCCACCAGTGCTTGTTTTATGCTTTCATCAGCAGACAACCGGTTTTGGCCTCGGGAAAGGTGCTTTCAATGCTTGATAAATACAAAGCGACACGACTCAACGGTTTATGTGCTCGTAAATGAAGACTGGAAAAGTTGTTGTGGTGACGTCGAAGTGATGTCGAAGTCTTGCTTTTGCATTTATGCTTCAAAATTCATAAAAGTGAGTTAATTTGAGATGACTGTCATGATGAACAAAATGTGTAGTAATCATAAACTTGAGTAGGTCACAGAGCTTATTTTCTGCTATAATACAAAAATGGAAATGGAAAAAACCTATTGTTGACTTTTCGGTTGGCCTATAAAAATATATCATCCCTCCAGCACTATATTACTCCAAGACTGCAGATTTTTGCTTTGAAGCATGCTAATTTTTTTTATTTGCAAACTAATTTAGCCAATACTGTAATGTTACCTGATCATTAATCAGCGCAATTTCCACAAAAAAATAGCATCTGCATCCACGACATTCATGAGTAACCTTTCTCTTTAATTACAGCTGCAGCAACCTGACTAGATGTGTAAGAATGATATGTCCCAACCTTGGAGGGAACATTCACAAATTTATTGTTTTTAATCTTTTTAGCACACAACCATGAGTGAAAATGAGTCCCCCACAGAAGCCATCAATCAGCGTAATGGATATGAGGCAGGACACCTCCAGAGACGCGGCAGTGAAACTCTGCCCCTCTTATTCCATCACTGCCGCTCTGAACGGCAGCCTAGGGAGACCAGGAGCAGGACAATACCAGCCTTTCACTTCAGCAAGGTGAATACTAAAAGACTTTTTGGTAAAGCGCAGGCTTTTGATAAAACAAATAAGAGTTGACTGCTCTTAGCTGCTCGGTTTTTGAACAGAGAAGTGATATGGGGGGACAGGCTATCGTCCTTCAGCTGATGAGGTTTCATTCACCCTGAATACCCAGACGTGGCCGTCAAGGACTCTGGCATGGCTAATTATAAAAGCAATCCCATCAACGTCCCAAAATAGGCTCACTGGAGCCCTGACACTTCATTTTACAAAGTCATGGAAATGCTGAGGTATTGATTCCATTTGTCTTACTCCAGACAAATGCGGACAGGCCGATTCTAGTGACTCCAGGATCCTCTAAATGAGTCACTTTTGGCAACATCTTTCACCATTTCATTTATTAATTTACTTTTTTCAGAATGGAAATGATCAAGCATATAATCTACACTTTATATAATTATTTTTCACAAAACTCTTAAAGGGTTTGTTCACCCAAAAATGAAAATTCTATCATTAATTACTCACCCTCATGCCATTCGATTTCCGTAATACCTTCGTTCATCTTCAGGAAACAAATAAAGGAATTTTTAATGAAATCCGAGAGGTTTCTGTCTCTCCTTTGAGATCCAACGCAACTACCACTTTCAAGGTCCAGAAAGGTAGGAAAGACATCATTAAAGTACTCCATGTCACTAAATATTTTGACGCTTGCGTCGTGATGCTCTCGTGAACTCGAGTTGCATGTCAATATTTTCAATATTTTTTGGCACAAACAAAGCACACTCGCTTTATAAAATTGAGGTTAAACCACTGGAGTCACATGGATTACTTTAATGATGTCTTTCCTACCTTTTTGGACCTGAATATGGTAGTTGCATTGGATCTCTATGGAGTGACAGAAACCTCTCGGACTTCATCAAAAAGATGTGTTCTGAAGATGAACAAAGGTTTTATGGATTTGGAATGGCACATGAGTAATTCACGACAGAATTTTCATTTTTGGGTGAACTAACCCTTTAAGCATGCCTGAGCAGAGATCCGACAGGACGTTTGATGGCGATAGTGTTATACTTAATAGCTGGAATACACTACATGAATTTTGCACAGTTTTGCGACGATTTGCTGTCTGGATTAGACTTCAGTTGCCAAAAGCTAGGCATCCCGCAAATTATCAGCAGTCAGAGTTAATTTTGCACAATAATTTTGCTTGGTGTATGATAGGTACAAACTTTTATTTTTTAGTTTCAGTCTATGAATCTATCTGGTCAGAAGATTGTTACTAGACCATATATTGTTTTCATTTGTCATGTGACTTCTAGCAATGAGGTTCTTGTTTCACGTGAGTTTGTGCTCAGAATGAACATCTGGTTTAGTGTAATTTAGTGAATGATACCCAGATTTTCTCTGTAATCAATATCTAAAACTTTTCAGATTTAGAAGTTATATATTTTATCACAGCCTTAAAGTAGAGCTGAACTTTTTTCTTTATTTATGCTGCAATCAATTATTTTGGAATAGCACAGAAAATATTCCTACTTGACAGATGTCAATGATGTATCCTAAGAAATTACTCTTGACAGCCCTAGGCTCCGTAAAACAGCAATAAAGAGTCTGTATTTGGAGGTCATGTAGTTGAAATTAGCAAAAGTCTATTTAGCTTCTCATTTCACACGTCAGTCTTATATTATGTCCGTAATGCTGATCATATTATACAGATGAAGACAGGTAGGCATAGTTCATTTTATATGGTTTCCAGCACATGATGGTGTGAAGGGAAATTAAAAAGCAGACAAAATGAATGAAGGAAATGATTAGGAAACCTAATACAGGTTTATGTGATACATGTCAGGAAAATGAAACTGTTGAACATGAATTAGTAATATGTGTTAAATATGAATGGGAAATAATTGAAATCCAAAGACAATTATAGGCGTCAGGATTTATATAGGTAATTCCCAAAACCCAACATATAAAATATCAGACCAGGTGCAGGTTAAATGTTAAAAGCAGTTATAACAATTATTATGAACAGTGGTTTTAAGCATAGGACAATCTTAGACTCAATTATAACCACACTCCAGTCCAGTAGGTGCTGGTATTCACGTAGTTAAAGATGCACTGTGTAGATTTTTCGTCCGCTAGAGGTTGCTTATTCACAAGAAAGGCGTAGCTTGAGCATGGAATCTTGGGACATGTGGTCTTCACCTCACATCTGGTGGAAAAGAATCGGGATGCGACTCCCATCATGTTCATTGATGTGATTATATTAACCTTACTGTAGTATGAAACAGAGGAGGAGCGAGTATTGTGGAGCTGAACAAGACGCTGAAGCGATTGTTAATAAGAAACGAACGACACTCGCCTCGAGAGCAGCGGGACTTTTATTATGACAAGTATGAGGTGACACAGCTCTGTATATCATATTAGATACATTTGAGTGTGTTGAAAATGATGTTATAACATTAGTCTGTGTGTTGATGCTGTGAGACACTTGTTACACTGCAGTAAGATAGATCGATATTAGAATATCATATTAAATGCTGGATGGCTTGTTGATAAATGACATCCAATTAAGTTTAAAACATATTGTATGTAATTCTGTATTACTGTTACTAAAAATAAAGCTGCATCTGATTATTCTGTGTTAGCTACTTGACAAAAGTGTTTTTCTCTGAGGAATGGTACTCGCAAAAAATCAACAAAATTAGATTTAAACAATAACACTAAACGTGTTGAGCTATATTACAATAATTCGTTTTCTGTCCATAAATGTATCAAAACAGATGTTCCCTTGTCTATGTTCCCACATGCAAGATATGGTAAAGCGTCTTTGGTGTTTCCATGGTTTCTACAAAATAAAACTGGAAACCGAGGGTAACCTGGATATGACGCCATTTACAGGTGACTCCCTCATATGTCCACACTGTTAACAATTTTCCTGTATTTTTCCAGTACAGCACTGGCAGCACGGTTGCCAGCAAGTTACTGTATTTTCATATACAGTAATAATACTGTAATTTAATTCACAGTACACAAGAAGAGTGCTGTAATTCTACAAAACAGTATTTTCCTGTATTTTTCCAGTACAGTACTGGCAGCACGGTTGCCAGCAAGTTACTGTATTTTCATATACAGGAATAGTACTGTAATTTAATTCACAGTACACAAGAAGAGTGCTGTAATTCTACAAAACAGTATTTTACTGTATTTTTACAGCATTTTCTAATTTTAGTCTGCTTCTGCTGTAATTAATAATACAGTATTGTACTGTATTATAAAATGCAGTATTGTACTGTTGGTTTTTACAGTAATGTGCTGCTAAATCTACAGTGACATTTAACAGTGCAGCATCCTTGGGTAAAACTGCGATTTTCTCACAATTTACAAATAGCTGGAAACATTTTGGATATTGTAAGTACTCAACTGAACAAAATATATAACACTGGCCCAGTGCTTTTGGATATTTTAAAACGCTGTAATATTCAGCCAGGCCAGTAGTTGGCAATGTCACTTTCTCAAACTATGCGCCTATAGATTGAACACCACGTTATCACTGTTTTCACAAATTCGTGTTTTGTAGTTTACAAGGGGATGTTACAGAATTTTTCAAAACTTGCACTTTGAAACCTTTGCGTTTTGCGTTTTCAGGCCCCCAAAGCACATTTGTCATGTAAATGAACATTCTGTTTTCAGTTGAAAATGGTGTCATGTAAACAGCCCCTAAAATGAAAAGATGTGTTACCACTCACCTACTTTTTTCAGTAGTTTCACCATATCGAAGCAGTTTTCAAAAAAACTCCTTTTTCCAACAAGTTATAGCATGAAAGGATCAAAACACGGGCATTTGTATCCAGATAAACAGAGAACTCATTTATATAACCTAGCAACTGCTTTTAAAAAATAAAATTAATTTTAAAACCACAGTGGAAAAATGGTAAGAAAGTCAACTCTTTCTTTAATGGCTATAAAATTGTGGGAAAACTGATCTTGGAGGACTTTTCTTGGAGGGCAGCAGAAAAAAAACCCCGTCAAACAAGGTAACACCTAATATTTCAGTTTTATTGAGCTTGGTGATGTTCATATTGTTGTTTGTGTTTGTAATGCATGCTCCTGACGTATAAATAGTGAGTGTTATTATGTAAACAGTTCTCATTGGTTGTTCAAGTTGCAAAGCATTGTGGGTGTTATGGGATTATATCTCACCCTAATGCAGAAGTGAAGTGCCTTTGATGGGGTGTTTTGTGAAGAATGTGTAAACCTAAACATGATCTATAATCCAGAATGCAAGCTTCTTTAGTAAGTGTTCATCTCTTCTGTCTTCTCTGAGAAATTGTAATATTTGCAACAGTATAGAAATGTGAGACCTGTGTATACAAAGAACTGAAAAGTTATGTTCAGCAAAGGTGCATTAAATTGATTAAAAGCTACAATGCAGACTAAAGAATTCCATTTCAAATAAATAAAGTTCTGCTCATCCAAAAAAAGATGTTATAGGCCCCGTTTACACAAGTGTGTTTTCGATTTAAATGAACACGATAGTCTACAACGGTGTTTCTACAGTGTTTCAGAAACAATATCCGTATACACTGAAAATGCATGTAAACCATTGCCTCTTGTGTATGTAGGCAGCTGCAGTATTAAAAAAAAAAGCAGAGTTTAACAGCACAATGGCTGCTAAAAATGACAACAAAGCTAGCAAACATTGCAGTTCAGTCTCCTTGTCATTGTTTACACGGTTGTCAAGGATATGCAAAGGTTGGCAGCCACGACATCATTTTCAAAAGTCTCCGTTTTGGTCCGTTTATACTGAAACGCAACGTTTTCGAACTAAAATGGGGTCGGCAGCACTAATGTAAATGGGGCCTTAGTTTCCACATAAATGTTAAGCAGCACAACTGTTTTCAACATTGATAATAATAATAATAAGTGTTTTTTGAGCAGCAAATCAGCATATTAAAATGGTTTCTGAAGGATCATGTGACACTGAGTAATTTTAAAATCACATTATCAAATGAAAACAGTTTTTAATAGTATTTCACAATATAACTATTATCTTTTCAACGTGTACAATGAAACGCATCCGATTCCCTATGTGGCAGGGGTTGCCTGTTTTCACCTAAGATAAATAATCATTTGTTATTGCTGTATTAATGGAAATATATCTGTTCAAGTTTGGTCTCTTATTGTTCATTAGCAATTTAAACCACCCCTGTTTTGCGATTCTTGTCAGGAAAACAATATATATAAATGATGTCATGGATTAGTTAACTATTTGTTTGTTTGTTTTTTCCTATTTTTCAAGGCAGCTTCTCAACACTGCTGAGATATTGATGTATAGATGTGCTATTGTTGCATTACTCTCAGATAGTTTTGTATAATGTTGAAGCCATTCTGGTACATGATTTTCCCAAGTACGAATGATCGATGTGCTGCAAAGAAATTAATCTAAATGACAGATATAAAATATACCTTTGGGAACAGGAATATCCTACTGAATTTTGATTAGAGTAATGCCCCTTTCTTCTGCTTTGCCGCGTGAGAGGTGTCATCCTGCCAAAGAAACAGGATCAATAAAAGGATCAAGATGAAGGGGTAAATGTGGTTTGAGGCTTTAGAGAGAGAGGAACAGTATACTAAAACCTTTAGTCTCAGCCTAATCCTGGCCATAAGAGACAAAGTCTGTGTGTACAATATGAATGAGCCACACATAACCTGTGTCAGGAGAATTTATTACGAATATTTCAGGTCTTAAACAAACCATGCTAAAACCTTTTACTCATCCTCATGCTCCAACCCTCTATGCATTTGATTTTCTTCTGCTGAGAAGTTATTTTAAAGAATGCTGGCATCCTGTACAGAATAAAGAAAGACACTGAGGTTTTGAATGACATGACAGTAAGAAAAAATTTTCACTTTTTGGCTACCTATCCTTTTTTTTTTTTAATGCCAGGTAAACCCAAGTTCAACCCTGAGTTAAGCAAAGTTTGATACTTTTAATTTTGTATTACTCTACAGATGGTTGTCATGAATCATGTATATAGTCTCCCCAAGCTGCTCATGTTTGATCCATACTCAAAAATCTGTCCAGCGATTCTCATCCAGGCCTTGGTCATATTGCAGTTAAACGTCTGTGCCTTATGATGGCAGAACACAGCAAATATGCAACCACAGAATGGCTTGAAGGTGTTGGACAGAATCTTGATTGATTTGATATCATTTATCACACTTCATGTTCTCTCATGAGCATAGTTGAGCCAACCTTTAGGTTTGAACAAAGATATATATATATATATATATATATATATATATATATATATATATATATATGGGGGGGGTTCCAAAAATGTACCTACACATACAATTCACTGTAGTTTCTGCACTGCACTGTAATGAATTGCTGTAAAAATAACAGCATTATTTTACAGCCGCTGGCTATTTTTTAATAATACAGCATATTGCTATAAACTGCAATGCATTCAGGGGTTTGACTCAAATTTACAGAATATTGCTGTAAATTGACCCTTCATAATTTTAAAAATACAGTTATTTACTGTAATCAGAGAATACAGGGAAATTCTGTAAATTAAATTACAGTAACACTACTGTAAAATTTACAGTAACTGGCTGGCAACCCTCCTGCCAGTATTATACTGTAAAATTTACAGTAATTTTTTAACAGTGTAGAGGAAGTAAAACACCAACAACATTGTTACAAGATCACAAAACAATCTGTGCTGAAAGGTGAAACCCAAACTGCAAAGGTCAGACTGAAAACCTGAGGTAAAAGAAAGAATCACTTCCTGGCTATATGTAAAGCTTTCCTCCAGGAAGTTCTTCCCACAGAGACTCGAGACAGAGGCACAGATTGCAGATGTTTTTCCGTGCGTCTCAGAATATACGACAAAGGGTGCCGAGTCAACAGTGAGGGAGTTGTTAAAAGTGATTGTCTATTTCTTATGTAAGTGTTTCTTCAACTACAGGCACTTCTAAACCCCAAACACCAACAACTTGTATTCCTTTTCATACAGATTATGATAACAGGGATTATCAATTCATAAAGGCTTATTTTCGCAATTATTTGCCCAGTGACCTCAAAACAGTTTTACCGTAGTGCATTACTTGTAAACTAACACAGTTTGAAATTTGCATCACATAATAAGCTCCATATAAATGTTTTTTTTCTGCAGGAAACTTCCTCAGTAGCTCACCTGATACAGCGCCGCACTTGTTGTGTGGAGTGTTAGAGTACAAGTCCAGTGAAACACCAGTCACGATAAGCATTTAAAGACTTGTGGAAGCACGCCAAAATGACATGGTTGCCTTAGCAAATGCAGTTTTATCTCCCTTTGCTTTTGTTAACACTGTAGATTAGCGTTCAGCGTAGGCGGTACATTATTTACATAGAGCATTAAGCTTTTAGTGCCACAATATAAAAAATGCCCATCATTTTAAGTGTAAAAGACTGTAAAAATTGCATGGTGAAAACTGATTGTGCCACGTTTCCACCAAAATTACCCGGAACAATTAGTCTCAGGAACTTATTTCCCCCCAGACCTATGCCAGCTGTGTTTAAATAGCGGTCTAAAATACCGTGAAGATAGTCTGATTGACAGGTGATCTGACCAATCATAACCCCCGAACCCGCCATTTTGTCCGACAAAGCAGTCAGGGGAGTTAGTAGATTAACGTTGGTGAACTTGAACTTGAAAAATTGTGTGTACTCACATCTTTCCACTTGAAACAACTTTCCTTCTAGTGTTCATTCATGTTTTTTTATAGCATGAAGAGATGATCGGTTCACGAGCCGCTTGAAGGAGCTACAGCGATCTGTCATGACACATTAAAGAGCCACTATACTGTATTTATTGTTTAAATTCTTTAAAAAATTACAATATTTTAAATATGAAACAGTTTCATATGTCTGTGGATGAGTTGTCAGTGTCCTCTTTGTTCTGTGATGTATTTTTCACTCCGTGAGAACATGATGTGTGGCGTGAGAGCGCATGGCTTGTCAGACATGGCAACAGTAACTAAAGGGGGCGGGTCTTTGCAAAGGGTCAGTTTGCTTAGTAAAGCGTGAAACTCGTCGTCTTTCCATCTGTCGTATTTTTTCAACTCCATTGTTGATTCAAATAGCAAACAACTCTTACAGCACGCAATAGACTTAAAAAAAACGATGGTTGAAATAAAATGTTGCGTGGAGTCAACCTATCAAAATGCTCCGTGAACTTAACCAATCAGTACGTTCATCGTGCAAGTCCCACCCCCGAAACTTTGAAAAAGTATACTATTCTGACTACTTTTTTTACCCAGAATTTCCTTTAGACCCTGGTTCCTGCGGTCGAAACACACCGAGTACCAGCCCAAAGTTCCTAGTTCCCGGGTAAAATTCCTGCGGTGGAAACGCTGCTTTGGTTTACAGAAAGTTTCTGTACTATACACAGTGAAAATCCGTAATAGATATAACAATTTTACGATAAAACAACATTAAATTTGTGTTTTTTTTCAAGTGAAAAATAACAAGTCATTGTATAATTTACAGTAAAAAAAAACGTAAATTGATATTCCCACAATTCCTTGTGACACTTCACATTTGATGTATTTTTGTTGAAATAACTCTGTTTCTTCTTAGTTTTTTCTAATCAGTTATGCAAATTAGGGTTTTATGTTACATCTAATGTTGTTAAATTAAAGTTTATTGCATTTTTAAAATGTCATATGTGATGATGTTTAGTGTTTGTGTGAATGCAACTGTGTGTTCCTTCAGTATTATAGTTTTGTCTTCTCTGCTTTTGGAAAAACTGCTGTGGTTCTCATTACCACTGCGTTTTGTGGTTGTCACTGCATTACAGAGGTATAAAACAGACATAAATAGCTCAAATTATCATATCAGTTAATGAAGTATGATTTTTATTTAATTGTGTAAAATAAACAGTTATGATCCATAATTATTACTATATAAACCTTAAAATTCTACAGTTTTGAACTGCAAAATAGTGCTGTATTTTTTCAGTAAAGTTCTGGTAACCACAGCTGCCGTTTTTTTTTTTGTTTGTTTGTTTGTTTTTTCAGTTTTTTTTACAATTTCTGAACTGCTGCGACACTCACAACAACTAACATTATGAAACGTTGCCAGAGTCACATTCATCTCTTTTGGATAAAACTGATATGAACGTGCTTTTAGCATTACTCACTGCACATTTGACTTTGAAAGTGAAAGGAAAGAATCAATGTAATATAATTATGCAGAAATGTTACCACATGCACGTTTTTTTCGATGAGGTTGAGAATTTAAATGGTGTGTTCACTCCCTTTGCATGCGAAATATGCAACTGCATTGGATGTTTTCTCCAGTTTTGCTCACAAGCCGATTTGTGTGTTTGATGTTGTGTCAAATATAGTTAGATAACATGCCTCTCTTTGCAAAGCCTGCATTGTGACAGATTCCCAAAACAATCCAGGCTGCATCAGTGACTCAAAGTTTTTCTGTTGCACCGTTTCAATAAATGGCCTTTTTTGGAGAGGAAGTTTTGAGTTCTAAAATTTACACTATGTTTTCATGGTGCACCAAGCTCTTTTATCTCAAAAGATCAAGGGGACTTTAAATCGTCATGATATGACCCCTGTAACTGGCCAATCCATCAATAACAGGCTCCTTTTAAAGCCTGTTTTACATTGTGACAGGATCACAAAACAATCTGTGCTGAAATGTGCCACCCAGACTGTGAAGGTCAGACTGAATTCATCAGGGACCAGGTTAAAAGAAAGAATCACTGCTTACCTATATATATATATATATATATATATATATATATATATACAGGGTTGGGGAGTAACGAAATACAAGTAACTTAGTTACGTATTTAAAATACAAAATTTGAGTAACTGTATTTCATTACAGTTACATTTGAAATGGGTGGTAATCAGATTACAGTTACATCTGAAAAGTATTTTAGATTACCAAAGTGATTACTTTGAATTTTAATGTCATTTAAACAGCGATTGGTGATTCTCTGACTCTGACAGTCTGAAAAAGCCGAGTTAAGTTTCATGTTTTCGACTGTTTTCATGTTTTGTGATGGGTGTCTGTGAGTCATTTTATAATTCACTGGTCACTGCAACGTTTTCTCACAATTTGTTTTTTTTTCTCCTCACAATTGTGAGTTTGCATTTCACAATTCTGACTTCTTTTTCTCAGAATTGCGAGATTTAAACTCACAATTGCAAGTTATAAAGTCAGAATTGGGAGAATTGCAATACTGACTTTTTTCTTGCAATTGTGAATTTAGTATGTGAGTTTACATCTCATAATTCTGACTTTTCTCAATATTGTGAGTTTATATCTCAAATTTTTGACTTTTCTCAATATTGTGAGTTTATATCTCATAATTCTGACTTTATAACTCACAATTGCAACTTTATATCACGCAATTCTGAGGGGAAAAGTCAGAATTGTGAGATAAAAACTCGCAATTACCTTTTTTTGTGTTTGTTCCACACTTATTAGTATTCTAAAGTATTTAGATTAAGTTACTAAACTTGAGTAATGTAACGAAATACGTTACAAATTACTTTTTAAAGCATGTATTTTGTAATCTGTAGGGAAATACATTTTAAAAGTAACCTACCCATCCCTGTATATAATCTCCAAAGAGCCTAAAGTGCCTATAGTTGACAAAACACCAATACGGGCGTCCCCTCAGAGTATGTTGCGTCAGTGTGTAGTTAATCAATATTTGCAATATTTTCGACTGCTATCCTGTTCTGTGTTTCTTTAAAAATTGAGAAAACACATAACAGCTGATGTCATTTGAAATACAGCATTCATACATGCTGTTTGATCATAAACAGTCTAGCAGACTAGCATGTTTTCCTGAACCATGTGTACTATCGTGTGAATGAATTATGTATTCCTAAACATACCGCTCTCGCACTGGCATCTCATGTTCCCAGCTGTCTATGTGCTCCTCTTTTCAACAGATTCTTCTGCCCGAGGAATTATCTAAAATAAAAGTTATAAATAAATAAACATAGTGATGGGGATGCAGTTTCTCTAAGGGTTGAATCAGCTTGTTTGCCTGTAAAAGTGCTGTTCTCAAGAGACAGTTGGCTCTCTTTGGCGGTGTAGTTTAAAAGGAATTGGAATCAAGATCCTGTATGTTTTTTTATTGGTTTATTCATTTATGGTAAAAGCACTATGATTCTTTTCATAATATTTGTAATGCCACTCATATATAATGCAATAGTCTATTTCTTTGAAATAACAATGATTTTGAAAAATCTTCTCCGTTTATAGCCTCCTGGGACCCAGCAAAAGAGCTTTTGGTATTTAGTTATTCTTTGTGCATCAAAAGAAAACATGTTTTATGAAATAATAAGTAAATATATATATATATATATATATATATATATATGTTCTGAAATCGCCCATCACTGGACATTTAAAAATCGTTATTTTGTTTTTTTGGTGCATGAAAAGTATTCTCGTCACTTTATAATATTAAGGTTGAACCACTGTCCTCACATGAACTTTAAATTGAACTTTTAACTTTTTTAACATTTTACTTTTAAATATGTTTTTAGTAGCTTTCTGGGCATCTGAAAGTGTTAATTATCTTGCTGTCAATAGAGACTCATCGGATTTCATCAAAAATATTTTAATTTGTGTTCCGAAGATGAAGTAAGGTCTTATGGATGTAGAGGTGAGGAATTAATCACAGAACTTTCATTTTTGGGTGAACTCACCCAAAAATGATGTAAGTGCATTAGAAGTAATGTGGAAGGACACTTCTTGCGCAAGCTTCACAACACGCTTACATCACTATGTCCCCTCGTGAACACTCATATGACATTAGACTGGAAGCTTTGATTTGTAGTTAAAAATGTTACGTATTTTTCTGATACATTCACCCATAGTTTAAATTCAGAAGATTCATTCATCTACAGCTGGTATCGTATGGATTACCCTGTGTTTTAATGAGCAGCAGCCATTCAGTGGCTTTATATGGACTCACAGAGATGGATTAGTTTCTTAAAAATCTTTGTTTGTGTTTATCTGCAGAAAGAAAGTCATATACTTCAGGGTAAGAGAATTTTTGTGGGTGAACTATGCCATTAATGTGATTTGCAGTCTCGTAGCCTTCGCTTGCATGCATCTGTAAACTCTAAGAGCCTGTTGGGTTTCCAGTTTGTCATTTTATGATTCAGAGGGCGCTCACGGTTGTGTGCTTTCAGTGTGCCCTTTGCTCAATTGTCACGTCAGACATTTAAAACAAAGCAGAAGAAGTTGTCATTGCCAAGCCTCTTTAAAATATATCCAGGACTGGTGCGTGTGTAGAAATAAAACTACTACTACTAATAATGCCCCCTTCTAGAGGACAAAAATATATTGCTGGGTCCCAGGAGGTTACCAGTGCTGTGATGAGATGATCTATATGATGTTAATATGTAGTCATACTGCCATTTCTCCACCCTCAGCTGCATATTGAACAGGAATTCAATCTGTGCCTGCATGTAAAGTTTTATGAGTCTCATTTGCACCTGTTATAAGGCCACATTTCTATTCCACAAGCATCTGGTTTCAATATTTCTTTTTGGCTTTGATCACTACATTTATTCAAAGCCTTTATTTAAAACCTAGCTCAACTTCTTGAAGCCCGCAGCAGTCAAAAACCATGTGTTGACAACCGAGTGGCCGTAGTTTAAACTTGTTAGATGGAATTGCTATTCTTCACAAAAAGAATGTAATCAAAGACAAACTGGAGGGCTGTAATGGACTCCGAAGCTACACCAGCGAGACATAGCTGTCTCGTTCAGTAACCAACAGTTGCATTTAAACTCAAAGCAGATATTAAACATTATTAGACAGTGGTATCCACCACAGCCGGACAAATAAACCACTAAAATGTCATTATGTTGTAGTAGACTGTTTTACCAGTGCCCTTTTTAGCAGGTCTTTAAAAGTGTGAAATGGGCTTTGATGCAGGATAGCTGCTAGAAGAGTTTAGGACTGTTTATGTTCTTCTGTTTCCATTCACTAATCACCAATGTCAATGTTATTTTTCTGTAGCTCCAGGGTGATTAATCACAGGACATTTACGACCGCCCATGATGCAACAGCCAGGTCGCATACTTTTAGAGCTGCAGGGATTCCCGAACAACTTCCATTGAGAAGAATGGGAATGCAAACTAACAATTTCTCCAGGTGATGATTTGCAGGTACAGAATGTTTTTCGAATGATTAGTTATTCATTAATCAGCAGAAATGTATTGAATGAATTTATTACTTTTTTGCAGAATCTTGAAATCACTAGGGAATTATTTACACATATATTATAACACAAAAAAGATTTTATTACACATTAAATAGATCAAAAGTGACATTAAATGTATTTATATTATTACAAAAAAAAATTCTATGCAAAGAAATACTGTTCTTTTAAACTTTCTATTCATCAAAGAATTCTGAAAAAAAATTACACAAAAATATTAAACGCTTTTACGGTGACACGGGTAGATAACCCAGGAAAAAGATGTGTGGTGCAGGAAGACGATTCAAAGATATTCTTAATAAACAACAAGAACAGAAGAGCATCACACACAGGAATATAACATTAACACAGGATAAAGAACTGAGGAAAAATAAGGACTTAAATACACAAGCGAAGATCATCAACAAAACAGGGAACAGGTGTGTAACTGAAATTAGAAACCATGGGGAAAAAACAAGGAACAAGAACTGCAGCCAATGAAATTGAACATAACCCTGACACATTGATGATAATAAGAAATGTTTTGCTACGTCCCAATTCGCCTACTTATACTATGCCCTAAAAGTATGTACTCTTTTTGAGAAGAAAAATACTTTTGAGTTTGTAGCAAAAGAGTAGACAAGCTTTGGGGGCATACGATAACGTATTTTCTCTCTGTCGCATCCTTACCATAGACTCCTGTAAACTGGCCTGTCAATCACCTTGTGACAAATAAAATCCTCCATATTTAATTAAATTTTCTACCACATTGGAGAGATGTAGTAGCATGTTGATCTGCAGTGACTGGTCTTTCATGCGGAGAACACTCCTCATATTAATGCTTAATGATGCATTTAAAAGTTAATGGCCAAACTGTCATAAAAGTCCACATTGTTATTGCAGATGTGTATATATATAGATATATGTAGGTTAGGTTTCCAAACCTCTTTTCTCCTGAATCCTCCTCCAAAGCGCCTTTATAGTGCGCACGGATCCACACTTAGAACCTACCAGAAATAGTAGACCATCCTGGGGACTTTTGACATACTCTTTTCACCACACTATGCTTTTGGACACACTTATTTTAATCTCACATACTATTTAGGATGGATAGTATGGACATTGGGACGCAGGGTTTCTCGGGCACCAAATCAGTATATTGGAATGATTTCTGAAGGATCATGTGACACTGAAGACTGGAGTAATGCTGAAAATTCAGCACTGCCATCATAGAAATAAATTAGAATTTAAAATATATTATATATATATATATATATATATATATATATATATATATATATATATATATATATATATATATATATATATATATATATATATATATATATATATATTTTTTTTTTTTTTTTTTTTTTTTTTTTTTTTTTTACATTGTAATAATTTTTGATTTAAAAAATGCAGCCTTGCTGAGCATAAGAGACTTCTTTCAATAACATTTAAAATAATGTTTCCAACCCCAAATTTTTAAACAGCAGTGTATTGTATATTTTATGCAATTTATGCTCATTGGAGTATTGCGTCTCTCGTGCGCTTCGTGTGAGGAACACAGAGTTGCTAGATTTCCAAATAAACCACATATGAGGTTCCATTTTAGTGGTTATGCTGACTTAGACGGGAGCGGACAGCAATGCAGCTCACCAGGCTTTTTCCTCAGGACACTTATTTCTGTGATAGGCTTAATTTAATTTCATACTAGTGCCAGTGAAAAAAACAGCGGAAAGACTAAATCACCAAGGGATGTGTCATCATCTTATTCTTCATAATATAAGCTGAAAACAGAAGGTTGTGCCGAAGAGGGTTTTCAACTAAATATATTTATACTCTTATGCTGTTTGTTGCTATGCTCATTAAGAGTATCTTTTGCACACAGTGTTAGCATTGCTGGGTAGGATGCATCATTTGTCCGTCCTCCCCTGCATTCAGCTCCTGCGTAGTCCTTGTCGTGTGACACATTTTTCTCCTTATTGCAGCAGAAGCGCTGCAGGAACAACTGGAGCAGTCAACTGTGGGTGCCACAGAGGATTCTGGGGCCTGAATTAGTGACTGTATTTACATTTGGCCCATGTACACTGTTAGCATTCTCTTGTTCTTAGGAGCCCTGGAATCTAATCATTCTCTCCCGGTAAACTTTTCATGGTGGCTGAAAGAACGCCGCACAATATTTCAAATCGGCATGCCCTTTTCGGCTGCCAAGGAAACAGGATTCTCAGTGGAATGAAGTTCTCTTGCATTATTATTATTATTATTATTTTTTACCTATTTGACATTGTTGCAGCACCTCTTTTCCCAGTTTGTCAGTAACACTCTGTTTAGTTCCTGTTTCAATAAAGCCCCTCCTTCTGGAAAAAGGGTGCTTACTGATAAGGAGAATAAATCCCACTGGAGTGGATTTTGCAGACTTGTTTATGCTCAAACAGCAACATTACATCGTAAAGAGAGATCAAAATGTTAAAAAAAAAAGATTATCCACTTTAAAAAGGTGCAAATAAATGGTGATTATTTACAAGTGAGACTTGAAGTTTTAATGAAGCGAGCTGCATTTGCACAGATGTAGATCATGTGTTTTTCAGAGAACAAGCTTCACTTTATTTCTAGCATGTGTTAGGTCCCTGTGAGTCAACCTAGCGTAGCCTGACAGATGTACCGGCTGCACTTTTAATTATGATGCAGGCCTGAACCCAAACTCATTAAAACATCTTGAATAACAAAGGCTGGATTGTCTGAGATCATTTGTCCCGCAGACAACAAAATGCTGTATTCCAGATGAGCCGATAATTTGGCGTAATAAATGGAAAGCCGGCTGCCTCCCGCGTGGAAGATTTATCTCTGATGAGCTCGGTGGTCATTGTTCTTACTCATTGGCTGTAAATTGATGGGTCGTTTCGGAGTTGTAAGAGCCAAATCTTCTGCCCCAGGTCCCTTTGAACAGAACAGATGGAGAACAATTGTCACCAAGCTTTTACTCTGGTGGTGCTCATAATGAATTTCACACATTATTCTCTGCATCAGACCATTAGTGTGCGGTAAAGGTGAGGTGTTTTTTTTTTTCTGATGTTAAATGCCTACCTACTACCCTTTTAATATGCAGAGGCATCTATAAGTACGGTATTTGTGGGTTAATTTAGAATCCTCTAATAGCACACAGCTCTTCTCAGCAAGACGCACAGTTGTGATATCATATTAAATGTGGCCTATTATGCCCCTTTTCACAAGATGTATTATAAGTCTCTGTTGTCCCCAGAATGTATCTGTGAAGTTTCAGCTCAAAATACCTCACAGATCATGCTTGTTAAATTTGCCCTTATTTGGGTGTGAGCAAAAACACTCCATTTTTGTGTGTGTCCCTTTAAATGCAAATGAGATTCTGCTCCTGGCCCCCTTTCCAAAAGAGGGTGGAGCTTTAACAGCTTGCGCTTCATTTGAGAATGATCTGTCTGCATCCAGCAGTACTATAACGTACTTCAAGTCACGTCCCTTCAAGTTACGCCTTCCGCGAGAGTGGACATCATTGACTAAAACTCTTTTAAAGTAAATTATTTTAAATGTGTGTAAGATGAGCTTATATTGCTTTCGAATCTGAAGTATGAAACAACAGCTAGTTGTAAAACAAAATAAATTATACTATCAAATTAATACAAACTCATGCAATTATAGCGAAAAACCTATCCCACAAAAAATTAAATTTACTGTAGAGTTTCATAGTTAAAATACTTAAAAAATGACGAAAACAAACAGGATGACTATGGCGGTGTAGTTGTTATATGATCCGATGTCTTATCACCAGGTGGCGATAGTGAAGCTTAAAAAGCAAGGAAAGTGAAGTACATGAAGAGCAGTACTAGTGACGACTCAGCGATTGTGTCTGGAAGGGATACAGCTATGGCCAGAAGTGAGATAAATAAGATAAATAACAGTAAATTAAATGTGCTAGTTATTAAATGTGTTTTATTCATCTGCACCTACCCCAACACTAAACCTACCCTTACAATACTGCAAATACAGTTATTAAATCAAATAAATAAATATTAAATTACGCAATATTGATGTGCGCATGTCCACCATCCGTAGCTGTCTAGTCTTTAGTCCAGGCTCTGATCTTCTCGCATCATCTCTTTTTGACATCTCGTGTGGTTCAGTGTGATATTGACAACTTCAAGTTACGCCCCCTTCCTGTTACGCCCCCTTCCTGTTACGCCCCCTCTTGCAGTCCGCAGGCAGATTCTTTTGCTTCTCAACAACAACAAAGCAGGAGAATCTCACGCAGTCACAATGAGGATTGTCAGTAACATGTTCAGCCTTACATTGTTCAAACCGGCACCGACACTGATGGAGACACTCACGAAGAAGTTACAACTTTTAGAATGAAACTGGACGTTTCTGAATGCTTAGTGGATGTAGTTGCTGTGGAGTTGATTCAACTCATCGACTAGCACGTGCCATCACTTTAATCTTTTGTGCAAGACCTGTTTGCCAAAACAGAGCCTTACACACCAGGCTAACGTTTGATAGCTATGAAATATGAATGGTCTAATATATTTTTTTTTTTCCAAAATATCGCTTGTACTGAAGCACTCTTTTTTTAGCAATAGCTTGCCAGGGTCAACAGGTTATCCAAGCTAATGAGACTAAATAGTGTTCTGTGCTCGTCTGTTGTCTGTGCAGCCAACGACAGAACAGTTGCTCAAACGTTTGCCATGGCTTTAGAACTGGCACACCAATTCCGCTTGTGAAAACAAAATGATAGTACTGTGGATGTAAACATGCAGATTAAGGGGCGGTAATACTATAATAAGATTTCTTCCTATGTCACAAGGGGTGCGAAGTCTGAGCAGCTCGTTTTTTTTTTTTTTTTTCATATGCTTGCAGAGAAAGTCTTGCCAAAGTTGTTCTTTATCACATTTTCTGTATATTCTTAGATGCACCAGGGACAAAAATTGGCTAAACTTTATTTTGATGGTTGACTTTAGACATTCTACAAAATAACTTTCCAGCTATATGTCTAACTAAATAACTAACTCTTAGTAGACTGTAAGTAGGGTTAGGTGTTAGGGTTATCGGGGCTGGGTAGGTTACTTTTAAAATGTATTTCACCATAGATTACAAAATACATGCTTTAAAAAGTAATTTGTAACGTATTTTGCTAGATTACTCAAGTTTAGTAACTTAATCTAAATACTTTAGAATACTTTGGAATACTAATAAGTGTGGAACAAACACAAAAAAGGTAATTGCAAGTTTTTTTGATATAAAGTTGCAATTGCGAGTTATAAAGTCAGAATTATGAGATATAAACAGACAATATTGAGAAAAGTCATAATAATGATAAACTTACAATATTGAGAAAAGTACGAATTATGAGATATAAAATTGCAATATTGAGAAAAGTCAGAATTATGACATTTAACTCACATACTAAATACACAATTGCAAGAAAAAAAGTCAGTATTGCAAGTTCATTTCTCCTAATTCTGACTTTATAACTTGCAATTATGAGTTTAAATCTTGCAATTCTGAGAAAAAGAAGTCAGAATTGTGAAATGCAAACTCACAATTATGAGGGGAAAAAACTAATTGTGAGAAAAATATGCAGTGACCTTTTTACAGTTATAAAATGACTCACATACAACTATCACAAAACATGAAAACAGTTGAAAACATGAAACTTAACTCCGCTTTTTCAGACTGTCAGAGTCAGAGAATCACCAATCGCTGTTTAAATGACATTAAAACTCAAAGTAATCACTTTGGTAATCTAAAACACTTTTCAGATGTAACTGTAATCTGATTACCACCCATTTCAAATGTAACTGTAATGAAATACAGTTACTCAAATTTTGTGTTTTAAATGCGTAACTAAGTTACTTGTATTTCATTACTCCCCAACCCTGAGGGTTATAAGTTGACATATTGTTGCAAAGTTACTTATTGCTAATAGAATGAGTGGTGCATCGAAATAAAGTGTTAGTGTGCGTCAGGTCTCAACAAGCACCCTAAAATTCCCAAACAAACTCTTTTCCATGAGCTTCCCTTCATGTTAGCAGTCAGGACTGTCTGATGTCGTGACTTACTTTGTTTACCATGTCTTGGTTGGGCTCAAACGGCTGGGTGTGAGTCACTATGCTCGATTTAATTTTTTATTGGCTTGTGCATGTCTGTACGGGTGTTTATTAAAAGGGCAGAGTAGAATAGCTCTGAGCTTCTATAATTCATTAAGCTGTAGTCCTCAGTGAGCAGTCCATTTCCATATGAGCTGGTCCAGATGAAAGACGTGTGCGGAGAGAAGGACTAGATCCATGTTTGTGTGTCCTTTTCTCTCATATACTGTCACATAAACCCTGTTTTACAAGTGGTCATACCCACAAATCCCTGTGCTCAGGATGTTCATGATAAGAGCTGTGACAGGAAGGATAATGAGAAGGGAGCAATGGAACAGAGAAGATGATACGAGATGGTAAAGGGAAAAAAAAAAGGGTGGAAAGGACAGGAAGGGGAGATTATGTGTTTGTGACTTTTCGCCGTAGCCGTTAAGATTCATCTCTCTTTCAGTTCATGAGTGTGAATGTGAATCGAATTGTCCGTGTCCTGCAGGATGATGTAGTGGAATTTCGGTTGGAAGAGAGATGGATTTACTGAGTTGCAATTCAACACGGTCACATAATAGAGGAATTTCATTAGTTCAACGCAAACACAAAATTGGCAAGAATAGAAAACTTTTTAGGTGATTTTATTTATTTATTTAGGCTATTGAAATTTCTCTACCAACATTGTTTATGATTACATGGAAATTCATTCTGAAAATATTGTAAAATATTATAATGCATTATAAAATGTAATCAAAAATACATTTACTCTAGCTATGAATTTCTTTGAACATTCATTCATTCATTCATTCATTAAATTTCCAGGTAAGCAGAAGTCAGGCAAATTACCAAAATGTTTAAAAACAATTGTGTAAATTTCTATTCTGAATTCATTTTTCTAGTTATTTCAGGTAGACGTTGCTGTTGAGAATATGAAGATATTTATGAATTATTGAAAATTTCTCTTCCAACATTAATGATAACATCTTTATGAGAAATTCATATTGAAAATAAATTATATATTCATTAAGGTGACACTCTATGTATTTAAAATGAATTATAAAAGTTTTTTAAAGCATTAATTATGCCTTGTAATGCACCTTATAATGCATTGAATGATCTCATGAATAAATGTAACCACAGATATAATACATTATATAACTATTGTAACCAAATAGTTGATTATTACATCAGGAGAATATCAACGGTGAATGTGAATCAGAATTCAGTGCCCATTTATTCCAGGTGTCAAGCAGTGATTGGCCAGACATCTTATTATGAATGATAAAGTGACATTAAAGGCACAGTCTGTATTTGTGCGTGGTTTTTGGATATTTTAATACGAAAAGCTCACATGTTGTGCCTTTAAGTCTTTCTGGTAGAACTTGCGCTGGCGCTTTCATTTCTTTAAATAATAATATCTTTGAATTTTTTTTCCATTTTAATTACGGATTGCAATTCTGCATCCTGTTTGCCACCTCGGTTGAAATGCATTTCACAGAAGAAAAAAAATTATATGGTTAGGATGGAACAACAGAGTAAATGATGACAGAATTTCCCCAGAACTGTCCTCTAATTTACTCTTGATCCTAACAGCAGAAAGCCTCCATAATTGAATCCCTAAACACCATTTCTCACATCCAAAGGCTTGACTCACGTTGTAGAAATGGCACATCCTCCTCTACTTTTTATATCTAAACTTTCAGAGACTGAGTAAACTAACTTTGCTAACTAACTGTCCACATTCAATCCAAGTTCTGAGACCGCCAACAGCAATAATCCATCAAATCAGTGTGGAAATTCTGGGACAGCTGCCTTCTGAGTGCGGTTTGCATTTTCTTACATCATTACCTGTCTGACACACACACACACACACACACATACACAAATCATGACTGACTGTGTCCCTCTTTCATCTCTATTTCTGGAAAATATTGTCTCTGGCATTTAAGCAACAGTTCACTCAAAAATGAAAATTCTGTCATCATTTACTCCCCCTCATGTCGTTCCAAACCTGTATTTCTTTCCTTCTTCTGTAAAACACACAAACATTACACTGTAAATGTAAACACATTATGTCTCATATTTTATGAAACTTTAAAGTTGGCATGAAACGGAAGTTGTAGTAGTCTTTTCTTCCCTATAATGACATGCATCCGAGTGAAATGGCTTTTTGAACAAGAATAAAATGTAGGGCGGGATTTTGTCTATCAGGAATTGATTGGATGGTTGCTATTATTCAATTCAATTCAAAGTTATTTTTATAGCGCTTTTCACGATAGATATCATTTCAAAGCAGCTTTACAGAGAGTGGACGTCAACATTACAATTTAAAGGATGTAGTTAGCAAATAATATAATTTAGGTAATTAATTTACAATCAGAGTTAGCAGTTTAACTGAAGGTAGAAGCAGAGAGCTCCTGGAAAATTAATTACATTAACAATAATTATTATTCGCTATTAGTCGGTCTCACGTCGTCAGGGAAGAGAAGAGATGTTGCAGCAAGAGGGACGGGAAGTTATTTTGATTGAAGATTATGAGGGCACATGAACTCAAAAAAAATGATGATATGCATGGATAAATCGTTTATAATAAATCATGCAATATTCAATAAATATTTTTTGATTTTTGATTTAATGGTGCTTTCTTGTCATTTTATAGTTATTTTCATTATAAAAATGTGGTAAGAGCATTTTGAGCAAATGTTTTGTTTCACATAAGAAAGAAAGTCATGTTTGGAATTTTTTTTTTTTTTTTTTTTCTTTTTTGGGGTGATTTATGCCTTTAACTAATATGCACCCCCAAGCAGGACATGTATAAAATAAAGAAATAAGCTGAGTGGGTGGAAAGACGGTATCTTCATCTATGACTAAGTTGGTATGCGCTTACACACTTCTTTAACTGCATGCAGATTAATGCAACACAGCATCACTTTGCCTTTCAGTCCTTCACTTTAGCAGCGTTGCGTGTGCCTAATTAAAAACAACACGGTAACATCGAACAGACTCAGCTGGGAAAGAAAAGGAATCGTATTGTCGGGGTCTCACAGGGAATAGGCAACAAATTAGCAGATGGCATGCAGAAATAGTTGTAGTGATGCGCCTGGGAGGGCTGACGGAGAAGGTGGAGAGCCAGAAGACGAAACTGCCAGCATATGTCATATATAGAGCTCAGACACAGCAGGGCTGTCAAACAGCATGATGTGTGTGAGAAAGGCCTGATTCTTCATGATGGTGAAGAGCTGTTAGCTTCATTTCTGAAAGACAAAAGGCTTTATAACTCATCTGCGCCTGTAATGCACACTTGCTGTGGGTGATAGCTCAACGAAGTGATCAATGACGCACACAGTGGTGTATAAAGCACTTGAAAGCCCTACTTGAGTAAAAGTATAGATATCTTACCAGAAAATTACTTGGTAGAAGTAGAAGTCACTGTTTAGAATATTACTTGAGTAAAAGTTTTAAAGTAAGTGATATTTTTTGTACTCAAGTATGAAAAGTATTTTTTTGATATTAAACATACTTAAGAATTGAAAGTAAAAGTACAAGTAAATGCAAAATACAAAAGAAGCATAAAATATTAGTAAAAATTGTTCTATACCCAGTTTGAGCAGCAAGATTGTTTGAACTCTTTCTTGTTTTGTTTGCTTTGAATTTTTTTAAAAATGGCAAAATGTTTATTGTAAGTTTTAAATATAAAAAAATACTAATATATTAATTATACCTTGATCATTCATGTTAATTCATAGTGCATTATAATTAATGTAAGAGGCAACTTTAAAATGTTAAAATGTAAATATTGAAATTAACAATGAACAACGCTTTCATTAACCTTTAATGTCACAAATGGACTCTATTATAAGTGTTTCCATTTCACATAAATCCAAACAATCATGCTTAAAAATGGCCATATTTACACACAAAGGCATATTATATGTATACTTTCACTCGTTACTGGATTCTATTTTAGAACACTTGATGAAATATGTGTTAAAGTGCGATTAAAAAAACTGAAATCGAACACATTTCTGATTTATGTTTCTGCAGGATTAGGATACAATTTAAATATGCATCTTCACTGGATGAAGAATGAATAAAATCGAACAAATGGATATAAACTATAAAGCAAATGGAGGGTAACAATCGTGACATTAAACAGTTGGTGTTTTTTTCACATTGTTTGAACCGCTTGAGGTAACGTTACTACGTCAGCAACCTCTCAGCCTCGACGGCAAACACACTGCTGTTCTCCACTAATGTAGCATTTAGTCAACAAACTAATTACTTTAGTGATATGAAAACGTTTACTGTAGTGTACTATATAACATACCGTTTTGTTGTCCGTTTTAAATCCATTTTTGAAGTGTCCCGTTCTGTGTAGCGCGCAGCCTCGCGTCACGTGTTAAAACAAACTGTACGAGGCTTCAGTGAGTACGAAGCTCTAGAGGTCGCTCTCGTGCCGCACTCTCCTCCAGCAATGAACACAACCCAGAAAATGAAATCAAGCACGGTTGTGCGAGCACTTGTTTGCACATGCTTGCTTCCTTTTCTATTTTGTAGTAAGTAACGAAAATGTTTTAGGGAAATGTATCGGAGTAAAAGTATACATTTTATTTTAGAAATGTAGTGGAGTAAAAGTAAAAGTTGACAGAAATATAAATACTCAAGTAAGTACAGATTTTCCCAAAAAATACTCAAGTACGGTAAAGAAGTATTAATACTTCGTTACATTACACCTCTGGATGCACATATGATTTAATACAGAGACTTTGGCTCTGTTTACACCTGGTATTAAAATGTGTTTTGATCTATCAGATCACAAGTGGATGACGCTAAATGCAGATGTAAAGGGGTCTAGAACGTTTTGAGCTTGTCCACATTCGACCACTTCCAATCGAAACTGGATTGCTTTCGTCCTGTCGAATAAAGACTGCCTACTCTCCGTCTACTGACCTAATGCGTAAATATTATGGGAAGCGTGCTAGCCAGAATTTAATCTCTGTCTGCTGAAGACCCAAGTTTGAAGGTTTGAAGACAAAAGGCGTACCAAAGGCTGTTTTCTCGCTGATTTCTAAAACGCACTCACCACGTTCGGCTGCTTTTGCAGCTGTCAGAGCAGAAACGAAAGCTGCTGCTCTCCATATGTTTTTCTGTCATCTTTGGTGCGTTCATATTTAAATAGCGTGAGTAAATTTCGTCCATTAGTTCGAAAGATCTGAAAAAGCCATACATTTACCCGCCATCAGACCCTCCCTTCAAAGAGATCAGGACAGAAGTGGTCGAAAGTGGACAAAAGAGACAGATTAAAACACCAGGAATGTGTCTCCATCATCTACTTGTGATAAAAAAAAATCTTTATACTTGGTGTAAACTGGGCCTTTGAGAGAGGGACTTCTGTTAACCACGGAGTGAAGACAGAGTCCTGTTTTTTAGACACAATATTCACTGTTGAAAGAAAATTTTTTTTTTTTTCCCTTTTAGTGGTTCATTAATTGACCCTTCGTTTTTTTCTTTCTGTTTTCTGCAACAGATTTGGGGCTGCAAGCTTTAACAAGAACAACATGCGTTAACTTTCTTTATTCTGTAATCTTTTTACTGCCATGTCCTTCTTCCCACAGCGCCCCTCATATGAATTATTCCCTTTACGCTATACTACTGCAGATTATGTACAATAAACAAAGACATGAAACAAATTAAGTAATTCTTTGAGGTCAGTACATGTAACTATATAATATAATAATGTTTTTTATAATGTTTAGTCAGTTCACATAAAGTTATTAAGTAAAACAACATTCACAAAATGTTTACCATTTTTTTATAGAAAAAAGACTAAGTTTTTGTCAAATGGTTACCCGTGAATTACTTCACAGTATGCAGTGAAAAATTGTAAACGTTTTAAGATCGCATTCTATTTTGTTTTACTATTGAGTATTCTAAAAAGAATTTCTACTGTAATTTTAACAGGATTTTTTTTTACAATGAAATTCTAATCGTGTCTATTGGTAATTAGTTAAATCAAGTTTTAGCTTAAAGTTTACTTTAAGATATCTCAAAAACTACACCCAGTAACGAGTATATTTTTATTAATTTGGTATGTTTTGAACAACTTAATATGTGAATTGGTAAATACTACATAAAGTAAGAAGGATTTGTGACAACATGCAGTTGAAAATGAATGTTTTACAGAGACAGGAGTTATTTTGACAAAAGATCACAAAGGTTACATTTACATTTACATTTTTTGTGCACAATAAGACTGAAAGCATGCATTAAAAAGAAAGGTCAAGTCACTTTGAGATTTTTACAGTGTTAAGTCTAATCTGGAGATGCTTCCACCATTTGATAGAAGTTCAATGAGATGTGAAATATCTGTTGTTTGTTGAAAGGTGTTTATTTTCTTTTTGAATCCCAGGCTGCTGAAGAATATGTGATGACTGGCACTCACCGTTCTCTCTGCGTCTGGTTAAAGGTATGATCCGTCATCAGCAGGAGTCGGAGAACTTCAGCCTTTCATAGGCTCTGACACTTCAACATGAAGCATTGCAAAACTGGAATGTGTGATGGCTCTCACCTGCAAACATGCCTCACTCGTCTTTGAAGGTAATTGAGTTTTGATCCATATGTCTGTCTTTATTTGGCTCTGTTTTACTGTCAGTAAATTTCAAAGAGCTGTCTGTTCTTTCTGGTGTACGCTCTCATCAGCATGATGGGCACTCAGCAGAGGGGTTGAGCAAATGCACTTTATAAGATGTCTAAACCGACACCACAAAGATATGCTTGAGTGACAAATGAGAAGGATTGCTCATGTACAACCGTCTGTCGCAATTGACTTTTTTTCTTTGCATTGACACACATCAGACACAGTTTGGTATCAGTATGTGGAAAATTGTTTCTTGATTGACACTAAATTTCCTATCGTCAGTGAATCTCATGACACATATGTAAGGAATATTGTGGCTGCATTACCATCCCGGGTGTGCAATATTTTTTGTAATTATTCGGACTGGACCGGAGTCAATTGTTCCACTTACACTATGATTACCACACCTCAACACATTGCGCAGATGTTGCATTTCAAGATATTTGTCAGGTTTTTATCCTTAAAACGCTCTTGTGTGTAGGACTAATTTCTTACGCATCTCATCCCACACTTCCGTTGCTAATTCCAAAACGTAATTTTATACCTAATAATGGAGGCTTGAGCCATTGATAGCAGGCTAATGCAGTTATTAATGCAGTTAATAGTGAGAGAGAAAATAAGTGTGTGTGAATTACCTGACTCTGCGCAGCTCTCAACAGTGTTCGGCAGCAGTGTCTCTACTCATAGCGAAACTGTAAGTTTACCTGCTTCAAGAACAGCGCCAATGTTACCGCTCTATAGAGAAATGTCATGTAGCTTTTAAGTTGCTAAACTTTTTTACTAATAAAATAATCAGAGCAGCTCTGACAACATGTTTCTTAGCGAGGGTATGTCGTTATTGTAAGTGTGTGTGTGTGTGTGTATATATATATATATATATATTACATTATATAGATAGATCCCTACAATTTTTGCATTGTGGTATTATTTTCATGACAAATAAGCATATTATCACCCACATTTTCATTACTGTTATGAAAAATAAATATATAATGATAATGATTGTACATGTTAGTACTGGTATTGTATGTGTAGTATTTGTTATAGAACCTTTAATTTAGTTTTGGAATTTATGATTAATTGGTAACACTTTACAATAATATTCATTAGTTAAACATTAGTTAATGTATTAACTAACATGAACTAACCATGAGCAACACATTTGTTACTGTATTTACTAATCTTCGTTAATGTTAGTTAATGAAAATACAGTTGTTCATTGTTTGTTCATGTTAGTTCACAGTGCATTAACTAATGTTAACAACATTTGAATAATGTATTAGTAAATGATGTTATTAATATTAATAAAGGTTAATAAATTCTTAAGTACAGTTCATTATTAGTTCTAATGTCGTTAACTAATGAACCTTATTGTAAAATGTTACCCTTCAGTAAAATCTTTGTAAAACTATAGTAAGAATTACCATTGACAATAATGGAATTCAAGAGTGAAACATCTAAAATTACAGTAATGACAATGTTTGAGGATAATTTGCTTAATTGTTCATAATGCAAAAATCTGTAATGTCCTTAAATAGGCTTCATTTATTAATATATATATATACTAAATATAATAACTTTTCTTTTTTTCACTTCTTTTTTTGTGTGGGGGGGGGGGTCCTGGGCAGGTTTTGTGCAATTCAGAAATGCATCTGTTTTGAGTCACATTAGACCCTCATTGAGTTCCACCCACCACGCCAGGAGTTGATTTATCAGCTTATCAACACACTAATGCTATTAAATGTTATCGAAGCATGACAGTATACCTAGTGGCACTGTCTGCTGTCATCCTGTAGTGCTAACGGGGGACTGAAAAACAGACGTCTGCACCAAATCGCTCTGTTAAATAACATCTGAAGCACAATCAAGTAAGCTGCCTCTTGAAAGGCTCCCAACAAACTTCGTCCAAGGACAACAGTGTACTTCAAGGTCAAGTGTTCTGTCAGTACTTGAAATGATTTCAGTGTGAACATCAGCCTGCTGTTCACTCACACTTAATATTGATCTCGAAAATTATTTCTCATCCTTAGATTTATGAATTTGAACAAACCTCAACTGTAAGTATTAAACTTCAGCTCATCTTGTGCCATTTGTTCTCTACAGACTTAATGAAATTGCACAACTTGTTGAGGACTGTTGCCTGACGAATGACAAAAGAGACAAACAATCTTACAGTAAAGGAGGGATCTTTCAACAGATGTCTGTTGTTTTTTTGCATGTAGTTTATTACTTACTGTTAAGTGTTAGTTCACCCAAAAATGAATTTTCTGTCATTTATTGTTAACCCTCATGTCATTCTACACTCGTAAGACCTTCGTTCATCTTCAGAACACAAATTAAGATATTTTTGATGAAATCTGATGGATCAGTGAGTCTTTATTGCCAGCAAGACAATTAACACTAACCCTTTGAACTGACCCTTTAAGTTACAAGACTGTTACAAGTGTCAGTCACTTTTTGATGAGGTTTGCAATAGATGTTGTGTATATTTCATACTTGATTTTTGTTAAAGCAAGGCATTGCGCATCTAAAGATTTAAGGGCAGCCCAGAAAGTCCTTTTTATTCTAATCTCAGAAACCAGTGAAGGAAAATATATGATAGCCTATAATGAACTTACATGATTTATTCTTTCAAAAATTTTGGTGGAAGACTAAAAATTCCATTGATGTTCCAAACCCGTATGCTGTCCATAAAAGAATATGTTTTGCTTTTCTTTCACAGCTGTTTTGCATTCAATGACAGTTTCTTACCACCACAGCTGTCAAGCTCCAAAAACATCATAATAGACTAAATACACAACATCTTTCTGCGAGGAACAAACTGAAATATTGAACAAAACGGGTAATTTTTGGATGTCTGGGATTTATTGTTGCCTAGCAACTATTGGTTACACTTGCAATATTCAAAAGGTCTGGAGTCTAGAAACAAACTAAAGGGTTCATCTCCTCATGGGGATCAGATTTGCCTCGAGGATCAGTCGATCATGTAGATCATGCAAGATCTTAAATAGTCAAGTCAGTTTTATTTCTAAAGCACTTTTCACAATGTACAACATTTCTTGGTAAAATGTTGCAGTAATAATGTCTTCCATTAGGTTTTTATTTAGTAGGGCTATTTAAAGTTTGAAGCTCAGTGAGTAACCCCTCATTTCTTACGCATCAGAGACCCGGATTCAATCCCCACCAAGGGTAACTTCTCACTTGTAAGTTGCTTTGGATTAAAGCATCTGCCAAGTGAATAAATGTAAATGTTTATAAATTTGTTGTATTTGTATCATTTCTAATGCAATAGATTTGTTAAGTTGGCATGGCCGTCTTGCATAGGCGCTCAAACAAATGGAAAATCACAAAATATCCCAATGAAAGATTAACAATAAATGTCTTTTTTATTCACTCATGATTACTTTTGAATGTCTGTAGAAAGCAGTATACAATAGATGAATGAAATCTATGAGGTATTAAATGATTCTGTTATTTTAAACCCATTTCATCTGCTTCTTTACAAAAGTTTTCAATTCCTGCTGAATAGCTGTTTTATATCAAGTTTAGTTGTAGTTAATCCCATATTCAAGGAGGCAAGCAAATTTGATCCAGGCTTGACATTGTGCCCCAGCGTGCCTTGCACCTGACTTGACGTTTGCCCTCGGTTTTACCATGACCTTCATTTTGTCCTTTGCTTTTGTTGTGCAACTGTGCATTTAAAAAGCCCTGTCAGACGGGATTCAGCGCTATCTCAGGAGAACAGGGGTCATTTCTCTCTTGTTTCTTCTCTTTGGCTGTCAGGGAGAGCCCTCTATTATGGCTGTGTGGAATGGCTGTATAGAGGGGCGGACAGCATTCGCAGGGCAGTGTGTGTTGTTTGTTTAAAGGCTGAGGCAGAGGCTGACCCAGCAGAAAGGAGCTCTTGTATGCCAGAGACACAGGATGCCAAAGCTCACCTTCCTCTTTCCTGCCATTCCCCCTTGGGGGCTTTGCCAATGCAAATGTGCTCCTCGAGCCTGGAGCCCAATGAATACACTCACAATAAATGACTTCAGTTCAGTCCATTTAGCTCTGTTTCAGAACCTAGTGAGCTGCCTTGCTGTTGTCCTTCTAAGACAGCATGTTAACTGAAATGAACCCTCATAAATGACTCATTTGGAGCATTCACTGTGAAATTTGAATGCAGGCATGTATGGTTCATGTATTTCTTATTGACAGCAGGTTTGGATTAGGACCTATCAAATAGCCAAATGTGTTGATGTTAAAATTATGGCAGTTGCTGTTTGCACTAAGTGCAAATACTAACAGATGCTATTTACACTGTGAAAATAGCATATTTTCTTAGCTATAGATGCTATATACACTAAGTGAAAATAGCTATATTCTATTTATACTATGTGAAAATAGTATTTTCGGAGCGATAAGCTTTTACACTGTGAAAATAGCAGCATTTTCTGAGCGATGTGCTATTTTCACTAAGTGAAAATAGCAGCATTTTCTGAGAGATATGTTATTTACACTGTAAAAATAGCAGCATTTTCTGAGTGATATGCTATTTACACTAAGTGAAAATAGCAGCATTTTCTGAGAGATATGTTATTTACACTAATTGAAAATAGCACATTTTCTTAGCTATAGATGCTCTTTACACTAAGTGAAAATAGCAGCATTTTCTGAGAGATATGCTATTTACACTAATTGAAAATAGCATATTTTCTTAGCTATAGATGCTATTTACACTAAGTGAAAATAGCTATATATTCTATTTAAACTAAGTGAAAATAGCAGCATTTTCTGAGCGATATGCTATTTACACTTGGTGAAAATAGCGATAGATTCTATTTGCACCATGTAAAAGTATCAGTTCTTTGCAATGATAGTAAATAGTAGCCTAATTAGATGTTATCTATACTTTATATTAGATACTATTTGCATCTCAGTATTTTTGTACATTAACAGGACGCAATAATATCATAGAATGTAAATTATTATATTTATTAAAATTATTGAATAGATGTTGCCTTATTGGGAGAGTAAAACCCTTCCCTACACCTTCCCCTAATCCTACCCAATAAACACTTTTAATATTATTGAACACTCATTCGCAGTTTATTTCCACTTTTAGAACATTATTTTCATTTTTATTGAAAATAAATTCGAGCTCTGCAAAATGCAGATTCAAACCCATATCGATCGTGTTAGAAGCCAAGCTTCAGTGCTGTGCCACTGAAGATGTTGAATTCTGTGTTTCTCTTTCAAAACTTCGAGACGTTGGTGGGCGGAGCTAGTGTAAATGGCATTTGCCAATAAGGCATGCGATTTGCACTTAGTGTAAATAAACACACCGTAAAAGGCATTTGCTACAATGTGTCCAACGTTTTATCTGCATTTCATGCTCAATACATTATCAATTTTGTCTTCGTGTGGCTTTACTTTCATTGATGTAATTCAATATCAGGCTTATTCAGATATGGTATTTTTTTTTTAAATATTTATATTTTTCAGTTATAAAATAATACTTTTGGTTAACTGACGAAACA
>CM074281.1:7702674-7837674 GCA_037194245.1 Opsariichthys bidens | reverse complement strand
TATTATTAATTTTATTTTTATTTTTTTTCACTGTAGACTACAAAAATTGACTGCTGTGCATCACCTGAATAAATGACTATTTAAATTATATTCAAATAGAACACAGTTATTTTAACTTATAATAATGTTTAACAATATTACCGTTTCACTGTATTTTTTATCACATAAATTAAACTTCATTCAGAAACATTAAAGTATCATCATTATAAGGAGGTTGTGGAAGTGTAAATCTGTGTTAAAAAAAAAAACACTTTTGCAGTTATCCAAGCCAAATGCATTAATGAGGCAAAATATAATAGGATTGATATTGAAATTCATATCTTGTGTCATGGAATGGATTAAGGGAAAAGGTCATTGCTTTGATAAGAAAGAATAAAAGCTATCAAAGTCACATTCATCTTAACATAATCATTGCAGGGAAGGTCAACATTGAGGCCAAGCACTCCAGATAAAAACACACTATAGAGATAAAAACTGTTTTAAAAGTTCTAAGAGACACATGAAAGACATGTGATAAATAAATAATATACTAGAGTTTTGGCATTTTTAAAAGAAAATTAGTGGTGCTTTTCCTGTGCAAAACAAGCTATGTCTCTATATACATGCTTTGCCATTGCTGGGTGGTTGCTAAGTGGTTGCTCTCTGACCCAAGTCAAAAAAAAGTCCAGACCATATTCTGGTCAATGGTTCAGGTCCCTCTTTCAGTCCAAGTCGCTCATGTTATAGCCTGTCAGAATTAGAAAAGTAATCACACCTCTCACCAACAAGCCACACAATTTGAAGTGTCATTCATGTTTATAGCGCAAACGGTGCAGAATAAGGGGCGGAGCAAAGCAGATATATAAGATAAAACCACATAAATCCTCTTAGAATCCTCTGGATCTGTTAAAGATTCAAAGAGTAGTGCAAGTGTGAATGTTGGCTTTAGATGCATCAAAACATGATCAGAAATACCATTTCGTATGATTCCAAGAATATGTTTTTGAGCTGCTATTTAGCTTTCAGTACAGAACAAGCTCATGAAGATACAAGAAATAGATCCTCATTTCAAGTCACGACTTACCAAGGGAGATTCACAGTATCACGGTCTGCGTGGTGAGCTATTGTCATTTGAGATTGTAGAATAAAAAGAAAAGTTATATACAATATGTCTTGCTCTAAAATAACAGTAACAGGCCTTATTACACAAATTACATCCATAGCATGGCCAAATGAAAGCATTTAATGAAGAGTTTTACATTTGGCAAAATAAGAGAAGTATATCTGCTGGTATGAAGCCACAACACAGTTTAATGCTCTAACTCTGATGCTTCTTTAAATAGTGAATATAGTTTTTGGCAAATGTACCCTGTAAACACAATTAACATGTTCTGACAAACAATCTAATTTAGGTGACATTTTCGAACAACATGGCAGTTTGCGAAGAATGAATTAATGGGAAGAACTGTTCAAAACAGCCCATTAAGGAAGAAAATTGCTTGAAATGGAAAATTACTGCTTTGTGATCCTGTGCCAGCAACTAAAGTGGTACAACACAGATTTTGTTTATTTTATTTTTTTAATTGCATGATTATTGCATGTTCTCCTAAAGGATCTATCTATCTATCTATCTATCTATCTATCTATCTATCTATCTATCTATCTATCTATCTATCTATCTATCTATCTATCTATCTATCTATCTATCTATCTATCTATCTATCTATCTATCTGTCTGTCTGTCTGTCTGTCTGTCTGTCTGTCTGTCTGTCTGTCTATCTATCTATCTATCTATCTATCTATCTATCTATCCTTCATTCATTCATTCATTCAAATAATCAGCAGAGTCTGTCTGTCTGTCTATCCTTCATTTATTCATTCAAATAATCAGCAGAATCTGTCTGTCTGCCTGTCTGTCTTTCATTCATTCATTCATTCATTCAAATAATCAGCAGAGTCTGTCTGTCTGTCTATCCTTCATTTATCCATTCAAATAATCAGCAGAATCTGTCTACCTGTCTGTCTGTCTATCCTTCATTCATTCATTCATTCAAATAATCAGCAGAATCTGTCTGCCTGTCTGTCGATCCTTCATTCATTCATTCATTCATTCATTCATTCATTCATTCATTCAAATAATCAGCAGAATCTGTCTGCCTGTCTGTCTATCATTCATTCATTCATTCATTCATTCAAATAATAAGCTGAGTCTGTCTGTCTGGCTCTCTATCTTTCTATCCTTCATTCATTCATTCAAATAATCAGCAGAATCTGTCTCTCTGTCTGTCTATCATTCATTCATTCTTTCAAACAGCAGAATCTGTCTGCCTTACTCTCTGTCTATCATTCATTTTTTTCATTCATTCAAATAATCCGCTGAATCTGTCTGTCGGTCGGTCTGTTCATCATTCATTCATCCATCCATTCATTCTTTCAAATAATCAGCAGAATCTGTCGGTCTGTCTGTCATTCATTCATTCATCCATTTAAATAATCATCAGAATATGTCTGTCTGTCTGTCTGTCTGTCTGTCATTCATTCATTCATTCATTCATTCATTCATTCATTCAAATAATCATCAGAATCTGCCTGTCTGTCTGTCATTCATTCATTTATTCATTCAAATAATCAGCAGAATCTGTCTGTCATTCATTCATTCATTCAAATAATCATTAGAATCTGTCTGTCTGTCTGTCATTCATTCATTCATTCATTCAAATAATCATCAGAATCTGTCTGTCTGTCATTCATTCATGCATTCATTCATTCATTCATTCAAATAATCATCAGAATCTGTCTGTCGGTCATTCATTCATTCATTCATTCAAATAATCATCAGAATCTGTGTGTCTGTCATCTGTCTATCACTCATTCATTCATTCAAATAATCTGCAGAATGTGTCTGTCTGTCATTCATTCATTCATGCATGCATTCATTCAAATAATCATCAGAATCTGTCTGTCTGTTTGTCATTCATTCATGCATTCATTCATTCAAATAATCATCAGAATCTGTCTGTCTGTCATTCATTCATGCATTCATTCATTCATTCATTCATTCAAATAATCAAACGAATCTGTCTGTCGGTCATTCATTCATTCATTCAAATAATCATCAGAATCTGTGTGTCTGTCATCTGTCTATCACTCATTCATTCATTCAAATAATCCGCAGAATATGTCTGTCTTTCTGTCTGTCTATCATTAATTCATTCATTCATTTATTCATTCATATAATCACCAGAATCTGTCTGCCTGCCTGTCATTCATCCATTCATTTTGTCAGTCAGTCAGTCATTCATTCAAATAATCAGCAGAATCTGTGTCTGCCTTCCTGTCTGTCTATCTATCATTCAGTCAGTCAGTCAGTCAGTCAGTCATCTATCTATGAGATAAATGATAGTTTTGATTGAGGTTAATTCTCAACCATATTCTCATTTGAGTTTCAGGGGAGTTGATAACTGATGAAACATCACTTTACTCACAGTCAGGCTGAAGCTTCTCGTTGCTCAGTGAATATGCATTCTGTTAATTAATTTCTCTCCCTGCAGTTACTGACAAAGCCAGAGAGATTTCAGCCAGATTTGATGGTAGCACAAGGTGACGTGGGGTCTGTCTCTTTAAAAGGTCGATCCAGAGGAGTTCACACATACCTGTGGTTTCCTGTGTGGGTGGTGTGTATTGGTCTCAATATTGAGACTGATTAAGGTTGGCGACCGGCACAATCAGAAAATGTGTCAGCATATCCAACGACAGATGTCAGAAATGTTTTTTTTTTAGAAAACAGAATTGAATTGAACGAGGGAAAGGCTAAATCTGTTTCAGACCATTAAATCTTACAAATGATACACACGCTCCATAATCGAGGTGTTGCTGTGAGAGAGAAATGACCATGAGTCACTCACACCTCCATTGAAGATTTTCTGTGACTCATCCATACAACAGTAATCAAAGTAATGCTTTTGTATAGAGTAGATGACTTATTTATGCTTTAAAGGAGTTACCCTCTAATGCCAGTGTGTCTTGTTACTAATGAGCTTAAGCTCCAGTACTTGCATAATCATTTAAGCATTATGAGTGTCTCATAAGGAGCTTATATGTTAACCACAATGTACTGTTTGTGCGTCCACTCTTAGGAAAAACTTTCACTGTTTTAATGGGGTCGTATTACTTCAAAAGGTGTTGTAGACCACTTTCAGGTGATGGAACACATCCTGAGTTTAAAGGTATAATTCCCCCCAAAATTACACTTGTTTGATTTTAATTTTGATTTTTGACAAGTGGTAACTAATACATGTTTTTAATACAGAGATAGTATGTTAAAAGCACATTTTCACATCATATTCATGGTTTCTCAAAACAGCACAGTTGAGTACACTTAGATGTTCTTAAGATTATCTTAAGTATTTTTAGTATATTAAGTACAAAAATAGAGCACTGGGTAAAAAAACAACCACTGGTTTGCATTATAATGCCTTTATTTCCGATCATAATTTATGGTATAGCATATTTTATATAGTTTAATACATATTGCCTACATTTAATATCATTTAAAGTAAAAAATAGAGTAAAAATTAAACATTTAGAAGTAATTCAAGTGTAATTGACCAGCCTCTGTTGTCCTGTTTCCACCATAACAGCGGTGGATCTCATGCCGGAGATGAGACAAAAACTACCCAAACACTGGGTTGTTATGTCTGACCCAGGATCTGGGTAAAACAAAGACTACCCAAACACTGGGTTATTATGTCTGACCCAGGATCTGGGTAAAACAAAAACTACCCTAACACTGGGTTATTATGTCTGACCCAGGATCTGGGTAAAACAAAGACTACCCAAACACTGGGTTATTATGTCTGACCCAGGATCTGGGTAAAACAAAGACTACCCAAACACTGGGTTATTATGTCTGACCCAGGATCTGGGTAAACAAAAACTACCCTAACACTGGGTTATTATGTCTGACCCAGGATCTGGGTAAAACAAAAACTACCCTAACACTGGGTTATTATGTCTGACCCAGGATCTGGGTAAAACAAAAACTACCCTAACACTGGGTTGTTATGTCTGACCCAGGATCTGGGTAAAACAAGAACTGCCCAAACACTGGAAAAATAACTCCCCAAAAAATGACCCAAAAGACTCAGCCCAGGACTTGGGTAGAAAAAAACACCCAAGCTTTTTTAGAGTGTAAGTACATCATGGAAGCGTACTTGTTTCCCATCCTTGCGTTCTGACCAAATACATGCTCATACCAAAGAATCCTCATTCTGTGTTCACACACAGCACCATACCGTCAATTTACTCAATTTCTCAAACTGGAAAATTGCCAGAACAAATTTACGGATATTTTTTAAAAGGTCCTGTTGATCTTAACTGCGATTTACCAGTAAAGACTGTGTGTGAGAAAGAAGCTAGTCTGATTCAGCTGCAGCATTTAATAACTGAGTGACTTACATTTTGGTCTTCTCCCTTACACAAAACTATTGCATGGCTCCGAAGACTTTAAATATAGTGCTAAAGTCATATCTTTTATGATATCTTTCATGAGACTTTTTGTGGTCCTTGTTGAAACTCATTCATTTATTGCAATTGCAGAGGAAAAAAGAATCTTCACCTTTTCCTTTTGCAACTACAGGAGAGACAGAACTTGAATTTTGGGGTGAACAATCTCTTTAAGTAGTTAAAAGAATATTTCAATTGCTGATATACCCACGAATCTGAGAGATTAATGCTTTTAGAACGTCAACCCTCTCCACTGCAGATCCTCAGTACAGGCACTGCCAGATGAAGATGATGTGTGTTCAGAGGCACTGAAGACAAATTGAGGATGTCGTAGAGACCGTTTTTCCCTTTGTGCTGGGACTGAATTAATCGCTTGTCTCCAAATGAGCAGCGTTGCAGCCCAATACTCAGGGTGCTTTGTCGTCACTATCTGGGGCAGCAGCCACCGCACGCTTGGCTGCTTCGCCGCCGCCTCCCGCGTGCCCCGCTGTGACTCACACAGGGGTGAGACATTCAGCGGCAGAAGTGTGCGTGTGTGCGGGAACATTCCAGAGAAAAATAAATCTTGCACAATGCCTGTTTGTCACTTGGGGAGAAAGAAACAGACCAGCCAAAAGGTGTGTGCTCGTGTTGGTGTGGGAGTGACTTTCATAGGAGATTTCTGCATCACAATAACAGGATGCAGCATTCTCGACAGATGAAAGATCTTTTATGAGCTTGTTTTGCAGCATGGATCTTTGATTGCACAGTGACTGAAGGTCATTCAGAAAGACATGCTGCTCTGCATGATTTGACTGAATATGCAAGTGCAAAGACAAACTTCTTTATGGGGAATTTATAACAATGAACCAGAAGCAATGCACCTTTTTCTCGTCACTATATATCATTCTTATACCAACTTCAAAAAAAAAAGTAAAGTTGTCAGTAAAGATGTTAGTTAATTTGCTTTTATGGGAAAACTGAACTCAATTAAAAAAAAGTCAGCATGTTTTGAGAATAACTCTTTTGGATTATTATTATATTACATATATGTGGTCATGTATCCCAATGTTCCTATAACAGCTGCCCAGTTGTTGGCCCGTGTGAGTTTATAAAATAGAAACCAGAGGAATCGTCACACACAGCTCTGTAAATCTTTCCCATTACAGGCTCAAAGGCAACGGTTCATTAGGCAAAATGGACAAAAATAGAAATGGCTATCCACTTTTTCCATCCATTTCTTCAATTATTTTTGCACTTCTGCTAGGATTGATTGGCAGGTCTGGCTCAAAGTGGACGATGTAAACAAAACGTGTGTCAATATAAAATCCAATTCTTGAGATGCAATTTCTCCATTGCATAAAGTATATTATAACCACGATTTTGACAGATCTACTATTTTCCACAGAAGAAAATGGTTCAAGGCCGGATGATTTGGCTGTGCACCGGCAGAAGCGTGTGTCGGTTATGAGAGAGGTTTATAAATTTCCCGGCCCGAGTGCATTTTGGCCAAAAGGGGTTTCTCTGTGCTGCGAAAAGGAGCTTCTTCCCTGACTGTAGGGTGCCAGACCTGGAGGGGAAGGGCCTGCTGTGAGAAGATTAGTGGCTTTCACTTTGGCCCCTATTTCAAAGCCCCGTCCCTCGCAGCTACAGATTCACTGCCAGTTCAACGCTGATCCACACGTCCCAGAGCTTTACAGCTGCAAGATTAATCAATATCGGGCCTCTATGATTCTGAACTCTCCCTCTTCTACAGAATCACCTTTTCATCTGAAAAAAAGAGCTGCTCTGGGAGTGCACTGTGGCGCTTGTGTTGTGGTTGGTGGTGGTACGGTATAAAAATGTATGCGATCTCACAATAAATTCAGTTGCTGACATGTATTTGGAAACACATCGTATTTGTTGAGTACTGTAAATGCTAATCATATCTGATGCATCCCGTTCAACAGTTAAGGACCATCATCTTACTTTGCAGTGGTTCAAAAATGATTTCTCAGAACATCTTCAGTAAGTACTCTGTATGCAGTGGCATAAATTGGATTAAAGCGTCTGAAGTCAGTTTAATGCAGGTACTTGAATAACATAACATGTAGCTTAAAGGGGTGGTTGATTATGATTTCACTTTTCTTAAACTTTAGTTTAGTAAACTAAAAGTTTAGTAGAGTGTTGTTGCCAAGCCGTCATTTTATGCCGGACTGCTTCACAAACGAGTAAAGTCCTCTAAAGTAACTTCTTCCTGAGTCTCTCCATCAGTGTCCGACTCCGGTTTGAACAACGTAAGGCTGAATACGTTGCTGACAATCCTCATTTTGGCTGCGTGAGATTCTCCTGCTTTGTTGTTGTTGCGCAAATGCAGCGTGAGCTGTTAAAGCCCTCTTTTGCAGCTCATTTGCATTTAAAGGAACACACACAAAAACGGCATGTTTTCGGCTCGTACCAAAATGAGGCAAATTTGACAAGCTATAATAATTGATTTGTGCAGTATTTTGAGCTGAAACTTCACAGACAAATTCTGGAGACACCAGAGACTTATATTACATCTTGTGAATTATAGATTGCATTATAGATCCAATTTAAAAAATAAAGCAAGTTTGCTTTCAGGTAGGTTATATTTGATAGCACTATGATACCTTTTTTTTGTCTTTAGCACTTCATCACCATGCAACTGGGTTTTTCGTCCACATATTTTTGTGCATTTTTCCTGTCATAAACTATGACAGAAACACATTCACTAAAGAAATTGTTTAGATAAATAAATAAATAAATAAATTTTCTTCAAGATGTCATATGACTGAATCATTAACTCAGATGATTGGCTACTTCATTTCTATTTTGCACCATTTATCCCTATATATATATATATATATATATATATATATATATATATATATATATATATATATATACAGGGTTGGGGAGTAGCGAAATAACTTAGTTACGTATTTAAAATACAAAATTTGAGTAACTGTATTTCATTACAGTTACATTTGAAATGGGTGGTAATCAGATTACAGTTACATCTGAAAAGTATTTTAGATTACCAAAGTGATTACTTTGAATTTTAATGTCATTTAAACAACAATTGGTGATTCTCTGACTCTGACAGTCTGAAAAAGCAGAGTTAAGTTTCATCAACATTTTAATACTTTTAAAAGGAACCATAAAAATTTTGTTATTTTTATTTAATACTGTCCTGAACAAGACAAAAAAAAAATTGTCCAACTCTTAACTTAACTGTCCTGTCATGACCTGGATGATCCATGACTGTTTTGTGATAGTTGTTTGTGAGTCATTTTATAATTCATAATATATATATATACACACACATATAAATATACACACACACACACACACACACATATATATATATATATATATATATATATATATATACACACACACATATTCTTGCATGAATTAAGCCCTCCAACAAAATCTGATCATTAGCTGTCCCAGGAGATGCATTTGAGACATGATAATACCATGTTTACACAGTAATGTGTCTCAGCTGACCACTTGTGATCAAATCAGCAGAGACAGATGCAAACAGCTAGAACCTCCCTGTCCCGATGTGAATTCAGCAGATGAAAACCTCTGTCAGACACAAGTAATCCGCAACCCCTAAATCAGGACTAACATGCTGTTTTGCCTTCTGGCAAATAAACTTTGGCATTCAGATCCAACAAGCTGGAAATTCAGCTATGCGATACACAGAGGACTCCGTCTTGTTCGTGTCTGTGGTGGTTGGTGCAGAGATTGCTGGTGTTCTTGCTCTGTTTGCTGCAGTGAGGTTGACACTGATAAAGTGGACTTTGCACTCATTTCTCCAGGGAAACGGGAGGGCACAGAAAGAAATGCTGTCTGGCTAGCTAACACAGATCTCTGCGGCGTTGAGACTACAAGCCTCTTGTACAACAAAGAGTTGCTGCAGTTTTGCATAGGCATGGATGCCATTGTCGTTTAAAGGGATAGTTCACCCAAAAATGAAAAATTATGTCATTGTTGAATATCATCTATTTATTTCTCTAACACTGCTTCAGACCTGCCTAAAATGCATCGATCGAAATCAACTTCATGAAATATTAGCATAATGCCTACGCGAAGAAAGGTTCCGATCGATCTGCTTGATAATCCACATTTTCAGATTCTGACTCGGGCTCGAACAGATAAGTTAAACATTATTAACGATGATATTATTAACAGTTTGTGTTTACAATTGCTTTAGATGCTTTGGAAGCTGAAGCTCACATATGGTAAGGGGCGTTACATTTCCAACACATGCTTGAGGTGTTTGGCCAATCACAACGCACTGGCTTTTTTGGAAGAAGAGGCTTTGTAGAAAGAGCATTTCAGCCTGGAAACTACAATAATGTACAGTATGTGAAAAATAATGAGCTTTTTGAACATTAAACCATGTTATCCTTTTGTAATACACCTGTAATGAGGAGTGAGTCTCCGGGTTTAGATCCAAATGCAGCTTTATTCAGAGACGTAGTCAGTCGCAATGGTCAACTCAATAGCAAACAGAAGTAGCAGGGAAAAGGCAGACTCGTAGTAATAATGCAGGCTGAGGTCAAAACAGGCAGGCAGATAAACATCGATAACAAGCGGGCAGGAGCAGGAAACAAGACAGGGAAAACACGCTCGGAATTGTAATACAAGGATTAGCAATACTCTGCAAAGTGGATATGTGTGAGTGGTGCTTTTATAGTGGTGAGATATGAATCAGGTGTGAAGGTAATGTGAAACAGCTGACAGGGTGATCGGTGACTGGGTGAGGGGTTTATGGGAAATGTAGTGTGGTGTATGTAGTCCATGATGTGAGCGGGCGACCTCTGGTGGCAGGTGAATGAAACGTGACGTAGCGGATTCATTACAACACCTAATAAACTAAATATTATGAATATAAATAGCACCACATGGCTCTTTATTAGTGACTACATCAACTTAAAAAAAAAAATCCCCTGAACAAACCTGTTCCTTACACAAAGCATGCAATCATATTGCTTTAGAGGTCTTGTTATATAGTTGATTATGATTCTTTTCTGTTGTTTTATAGAGAAAATCTGCTGGAAGATTCGTCAGAATTTTGGTGTTCCAAGAAAAAAAAAAATGACATGAGGGTGAGTAAATGATAGAATTTTCATTTTTAGGTGATTTCTAACTGTTCCATTAAACAAGTCATTAGGCTACATTATTGTACCTAATTGTCTGTTTATTTGGGAAACAACTGAGAAATCATGCGGTTGTCATATTTTACACCTCTGTTTACACCCCTTCCTGGTGATCCACAGAAGATAGTTATATGAGACAGGACTAGTTTAGATTCAGTTCCGCTGTGGCCACCGCACTGTGATTAATCAGTCAACATAAATACACTCTCAAGCTGGTTTACGTCTATCTCCAAGGATACAGCAGAAAACACTGTAATACAGACAGGGAGTTTTTGTTTTTTAGCAGAGAATAAGCACAGATGTTGAAAGCTTTCTTCATGACCTTTTTATAAAGACAGGTCATTAGATGATTGCATTTTTCAAATTTTGTTCTATATTGTTCTTCCATAAATGTACTGACTGAATGTTTTAGGAATATGGGCCTTGACTCTCAATTTCCTTTCCAGCAAAGTTCCAGAACTTCATATATTTCATCATAACTATTTTTAAAATACATATTGACTCATACATATGCATATTGACTAACAATACCGTCTACATTGTTACAAAATCTGTTTCAAATAAGTTCTTTTGAACTTAATATTCATCAAAGAATTCTGCTAAAAAAAAAAAAAAATGTATCACTGCAAAAATTTCCACAAAAATATTCGGTTTTCAACATGGACTGGAGTCATGGCTGGTAAAAATTGCTTTGTGATCATAGTTATAAATTAAATGTTAAAATATATTTAAACAGAAAACTTTTTTTCACAATATTACTGTATTTTACATCAAATAAATTCAGCTCTAGAGATCATAAGAGACTTTTTTCAAAAACATTACACAAAATCTTTACAACTTTACAATAGGATTCCATTAGTTAAGGTTAGTTGATGCATTCACCAATATCATTTAAAAAAAATGAGCAATATATTTGTTCATCTTAATGAAACTTTATATTGTAGTTCATGTTAGCTCAGGTTCATTAACTAATGTTAACTTTTGATTTTAATCATATATGAGTAAATGTTGAGATTAACTTTAACTGAGATTAATAAATGCTTTCCAAATATAATATTAACTGATATAATGTTTTCAAATGAAAACTTATTGTAAAGTGTTACCAAAAATCAAACCCAAATGTTTTAACGGTAATTTATTTATTTTGCTATTTGTCTTTTATATATGAAAATAGAAGACTGACACTATATCTGTTCTGTAATGAAGACAGCACAGTATGTTTACAGACACTTTATGAGAAATGATTTTTGGTCCACATGGAACCAATTATAGGTCTAGATCTGGATCTCTAATTTGTACTAGGTTGTGTTACAGTGAACATCAGAAAAAAATGGTGGAAATGTGACCATTGATGCAAAACTTCCTCTGTAATTAGTTGCCTTTAAAAGGAAAGGGACGTTTCTTCACTGGAATATTACTAGCATCTCCAATATTTTTTCTCATTCCTGAGGTTAGTCTGTCATGCAGGTTGCCTTCCAAGAATAAAATGTTATTGCTTTGTTTCAGTTGCATCTCCTAAAATTCCTTAAAGGGAATAAAAATAGACACACATGAAACAATTGTTGACTTGCGGTTAGAGCTATAAAATGAATGTGAATGACATATAATAATATTATGAGAAATACTGCATGTCGAGTATCTTTTTAGCACAGTTTAAGAGGTATTCTTACACATTACAGTGGTGTTTTTCTCTGATAAGTCTCCATTTGTGAAACAATTCAGACACGTTTGCAATTTTGGTGCATCGATTCTGCACCTGAAAACATTTCTGTTTGTGCAAAAGGGGTGCGGTTTGGGTCATAAAATTCACAGGCATGAATTTTCATGTTTTAACGATGGAAATAATGAGCTCGGGAACACTGTGTCATTCAACCATCCGCGCTGGAGTGTCAGTCTTACATTTCCAGCAGTGTTCCGGGCCACTTTATCCTCATAAAGCAATTGATTGACAGGTGACGAAGGCGGCTGCTTCTTTGCCTGTGGGCACAGAACCTGTGGGAGTCATTGATAAACACTCAGTATGACTGCCGAGGTCAGCTTTCTAGATTGACTGCAAGCCTGATGAGGGATTGCATTTCCCCAGGTTAAGTAGGACGCGGCCAATATAGATGAGTTGGAGTAGACTAAACAAATAAAGTGGAAAATGTGTGTGTGCACGATTCGCTCTTGGGGAATAATGATATCATTTGCTTCTGTTGACGTCTCTGTTGTGTTTAAGGAGCCATTATTGAAAAATCCTACCAGTCTCAGCTTTTCTCACTTGAGGAAATCGGTGCCGTCGGTGGATTTTGAAAGGAAGCTGAGGGGGCAAAGAAAACGTTTGCTCCGCTTTTGCTCTGGTTCTACAGGTCTGATGTGTTGCATAAGCTATCAGACATTAGAGACCTTAAAAGGCAACAGAACGGAGCTTTCTGTGTTGCTAGAGAGGGTATTCATAATTCCTGTAATCGTGCACTTGGCCATCAGGCAGAATAACCTCAAAATAACCATGAGCTGATATACGGTATGTATATATACATATCCACTGGTGCGGTTTTCAGAGCTGCTCAAAGACTAGAGATGAGTCTCTGAGTTCACTTCCATAGCAACGACCATAAAATGTTGTTGTTTTGCAGTGGTAGTTATGAATCCTGATATGAACCTCAGAGACACGCTGCAGCAGTTCTTATCCAAATAAAGGCATTGTAGCATGACTTGCACGGCACCTGGCATGAACAGGCACACCCAATGTTCTGTTTTCCTTATAAAAAAACGCAAAGAACAGCTCATTTACGGCATTCACTCGCCAGTTGGGTTGTTTATGGCTGTACCCTCAAGCAGTTGGTGTTCTGATTAAACGGCGTCGGATGGATATCAACTTCCACAATGTGTCAAGTCAAGGAGGAACGTACTGACAGCAGGATTCCACAACAAAGCTTGATAGGATGACAAGCGGCTCTAAATTAGCCTTTCCTGAAAGAAATTGTGGTGCTTGGTCTTTGCAATGTAATGTTGCCTGAAAAATACTCCATGCAAGTATGTGAACGCATACCTTATTTAAAGTTGTTGCATGCAACGTTCCCTTCAAAAGTGTGCCAGATTGTAATGTGATGTAACTTCAGTGTCTGAGCATTGACATTTGCTTTGGTGTACTGTTTCTGGCCTAATGATAAATTCGCGTCGTGAGATAATTCTGTTCTGTTTGGATCAGTTCACATGGGCAATGCTCGTAGTGGCAAAATTTACAGTAAAATATTTAAACGGCCTTAAAACTAAATGGCAAAAGATATTAAACCTTGCTTTCAGATGCTATATCTTGAATTTATTGATTATAAGCATTAATTTAACAATGTTTATGCTTAAACCATGTAACAACTGTTTGTCAGTGCCAGTTGGGTACGAAATGTGTTTATTTATTCATTTCACTGACATGGTTGCACAGACGTCACAAGTCGTAGTATCTTTTGAAAGTTTGCCTCTCAAGAAAATGTTTCTTGTTCTAAGGATGGTCAGATATTTTTCACAGAATATTGGATGAGAAAATTATTTTTGCAATGTGGAATAAAGATGCTGCCTTGCAGATGCTGTAATAATGTTTTAAAAATAATTTTTTGCTCTTATTACAAAAGTATCCATAACTTATCATCATACTTTCTTAATGTGGTTCATGCACTTTGAAATTAAAAATTTTCTGGTGTAATATAATGAAATTATTCCCTGTGTCATGATGAACTCATATACACCCCTGTGCAATAATAATAATAATAATAATAATTATTATTATTATTATAACAATGGGCCAAGCCAAAAATGGCAAAATATTAATGGTCTTAAAGGGGTCCTTGATTATGATTTCACTTTTTTTAAGTTTAGTTAGTGTGTAATGTTGCTGTTTGAGCAGGAACAACATCTGCAAAGATACGACGCTCAAAGTTAAATGCAAAGTGAGATATTTTCTTTCACAGAAGGACTACAACAAATGGCTGGTAGGGACTACAACGAGCTTCTTCCTGGGTTGGTGACATCACAAACCCCAAAATTTACATAAACTTGCAACAAAGGGGGTGAGGCCATATTGGGCTGCTTTAGAGAACAGGAAGAGTTGTAGTAGTAGAGTGTTGTTGATACCGTCATTTTACACCGGACTGCTTCACAAACGAAGGTCAATTCGCTGGATTTGCATAAAAGATTAGCACATTACTGACAATCGTCATTTTAGCTGTGTGAGATTCTCCAGCTTTGTTGTTGTTGAGTATGCAAAGCGCGAGCTGCCCTCTTCTGGAAAGGGGGCCGGGAGCAGCAGCTCATTTGCATTTAAAGGGACACATACAAAAACAGTGTGTTTTTGCTCACACCCAAACAGGGGCAAACTTGACAAGAATGATCTGTGCGGTATTTTGAGCTAAAACTTCAGACACATTCTGTGGACACCAGAGATTTCTATTACATCTTGTGAAAAGCGGCAAAATAGGTCCTCTTTAACCATTTTAATTACAAATCACTGGTCGGGAAATTAGCAATAATTGCTCAAATCTTGTAGATAAAGTTACTTGGAATGGAATAAAGCATGGAATAGCCTTCCCCAACATGCTTTTTACAGGATGAAGAGTTAGTGTCGTTCCACTCAACGTTAATGGCTCCAAACAGTTCATGAGTAGTTGAAAGATGTCTCCCAGTTTGTTTAGTTTCATGTGAGACCAAATATTCTTAGGGCTCAAATCTGGATACTGACCAAGGCCAAAATATGAGCCCTGATGGACTTGTTCTTGAGTCACTTCTTGGATGTCTTTGCAATTTGGGGCAGGAGCATTGTCTTGTTGAAACAATAGCATCTGATCATTCCTCTTTAGATAATAACGTTTCGTTTGTGGGAAGCAAGCCGTTCTGCAATATTTTCCTGAGATCCAAAGCATTAAATGACTTTTCACAGTGAAGTAGCTCACAAATACCAGCAGCTAATAAGGCTCCCCATACAGTGACACCTCTTCCTCCATGCTTGACTGTGGTATAGATCCATTTATTGTTGTATTTCTCACAAGATTTTCGAAGACACCGCTCTGGAGCATCACCATGCAACTCGTGTTTCATTGTGATTCATCACTCCACATACAACTCCCCGTATTCTGCCAAAAACTTCATTCTCTCTTTCATGTGTATTTCTGAGGCAGCAATGGCTTTTTAAGCAGTGCATTTCCTTAAATTTTGCTAAGATCCTGGCCATTAATTTGTGGTTAAGTTAAGTGTTTACCCATTTTGGGCTTGTTTATTTTTTATTTATTTATTTTTGCCCAGGAGTGTATTCCCACACTTTTTGTTTGTGCATGAGCATTTACTATCCTTGTGGTTCTACGGGACCATCTGAAAGCTCTTAAGGAACAAAAGAAGGGTTTGGGGTTGTACTCTAGGGAATGTCTTTGTCTGAATCATCCCACTTTCCGTATTGAAAGTTTTCAACTTTTTGCAGTGCAGGGTATGGTATTCATTAAAAATCAATGCTGCGCTGAGGACAGACTCCACATGTTATGAAAATGATGGATGTCAAACGTGAAATTGATCATTTTTATTTCATGTAGTTATTGGTAGAAGATAACGGGGAAATTGGAGGAATTACAAAACAGAGGACATTACCTTCCACAAGCACTTCATGTAGAAACTAATTTAGAAAAGACACAGGGGTTGGTCTTAACTGCAGGAATTAATTAAATACTCCCAAATGACATGATTACGGTCAGATGATTTTTACAGAACGTTGATACTGAGTCTGTGTTTAGTGTACAGCCAATAATGGCATCATGCTGGATGCTTGTAATTTCCTCCAACATTTTACTTAGGTTATTCCAAGACTATTTTATGTCTTGTGTCATACAAGTTGAAAAAAAAAAAGATTAATTGCCTGATTTCTCTGTAAAATCCCTATTTTGTCCTAAGTGGTGCCTTTGGAAGTGTTTACGAAGTTAGTACACTAATATAGACAGGCATTTTTGATGAAAAATACAGATCGTGTAAAATGAAACACTTTTGTCATGACACAATATGAACTGCTCTTTTCCATCCAATAGAAAATTCTAGTCAATACGATTTATTTTATATTTATAAATTCAGTTTTCAGAAGAAATTACAATTAATGTTATTTGCTCTGCCAGTGCTTTCGAATCTCATCCATGCTTAATTCGGCATTTTGTGCAGTTTTGTATTTAAAAAATGACAAAAATGACATCAATGATACCAAATGCAGTTGGTTCTTGCAATTCCATTGGCAAAGTTGAAAAACACAGGGAAAAATTAGATCTTTCCTTTTTACTCACACAAATATGGCTTCAGAAGAATTACGGAGTGTTTTATTTTATGTTTTATGCTTTTTTTGTACTTTTCAGAGTTTGAGAGTATACTATGTAGTTCAGCTGCCCAACATTTCCCTTTGTGAAAGAAAACAACAGAGGTTTGGAACAACATGGGGGTGAGTATGACGATAGCAATTTTTTAATGTCTCTTCAAGACTACAACACAGTATGGAGGTTTGCACAAGTCATGATTTCTGCAGTAAGAAGTGTTGAATTCTCACTTATACCCACTAATTAAGCTGACAAAATGCAAGCCTCAGTATGTTCTGCTTCACTGCTTGTAAAACGGCATTATTCATTGTTTAACGTATTCTTCTATCCTTGGAAACACCCACCCTGCAGCACCATGTTCTGCGAAACACATTGAGAAAGTTGTTAATTAGTACGAGACCACGAGGGTGAGGAACCACATTTCTTCACAGCTTTGGGCTAGGCTAAATTGTTTGACTGTAATTATTTTTTTTTATATAAAAATATTTGACGATTTATTTATTTTTCGCCCCGTGGGCAATGTCTCAAAAGCCCCATTATTTGTTTTCTTCACCAGGGGTTCTTCACAATACCGCTCTTCCTCTCTCCCTCTCTCTCTACATTGGCATCATGGTTGACAGACCACAGCCGCATTTGCCAAAATGAGATGTTTTTGAATCGTTTCCTGCATGTAAGCCAGACATTTCGGCAGCTTTGTTGAAGCGAGCGAAGGAGAAGTGTTTATGGAGTAGCATATTGCCACTTTGAGTCTTGTTGTTTACCAGCTTTGTGACAGTTTGCAGTGTAAGTGAAGTTGAAGGGGAGACAAGTTTTGTGTTTATGTTCATCCCCACTGTGCCAGGCCTGCCAGGAGGTTCTGCTCGCCAACCATGAGGAACGTCTAACTGCCTGGTCTTCTTTGCCACCTTGTGTCTTGAAATTGATGGCTAGGTTAGTCAATGACAAGCATATACACGCACAAACCCACAAGGACGCTTTTTTCACTATTTAAACAAATAATTAGACCAAAAATGCAAATTCAGTTGTCAGTTACTTACCTTTGTTGTTGTTGTTTTTTCTTTTGGAAAACACAAAAGATATTTTGTTCACACTTCTCTTTCATCCATACAATGAAAGCATACATTGAGCATCAAAAAAGAAGCATAAAAACACCATAAAAGTAGTATGTATTACATATGCAGTATATTCTAAGTTATCTGAAAGTAGATTTGTGTGAGGAACACACACCAAAAGACTTCCCCCTCTTCTGATTTCTCACTATTCTGCATTTTTAAATCATAATTGGCTGTGAAACATGGAAAAACCAATGACATTTGGTGTCTTTACTTTCAAACTTTGTGCAACTTGTCTTGAGGTGCATGCCAACTTTAAATATTAGCAAGCAGTGATTAGATTGGGAAAAAATTGCAATGAACAGTGACTTAATACTCTTTTTCATCTGCTGTAACTCATTTACATTTGCATTTTTCAACCCTTCCATGTCATGGCCAGTTACGCGACACAAATATGGCATTTGCAATTAATGGCGTCAAAAGTGCCACCACATTCAAATGTGTCTCTACCATTTTAAAACAAGCACCAGTGATATGTATGAGCTCTAGCAGTGGATTATCAGTGAATAACGTATTAAATTTCAGTATGTTCCTCACATAAAGCTATCATATGACTTTGGCAGACTGTTTTATCCAAAGCGACTTAAGCCGGGTGCACACTGTATGATTTTGGCCACAATTTGGCCGTTTGAGACAAAATTTTGTGAATCCTAAAAGATTCCTCTGATCCAAAATCTGAAGTCTTTGATCAGTAGTTTGACATGTACATAAATATTAGTTTTCACAAATTTGCTGCTAAACTGCTTTTAGATCTTTGATTCAGTTGTTTCTGTGATATACTGAAATATAATTACAAGCACTTCATACGTTTCAAAGGCTTTTATTGACAATTACATGACATTTATGCAAAGAGTCAGTGTTGGCCGTTCTTTTTCAGGACCTCTGCAATTCGACTGGGCGTGCTCTCAATCAACTTCTGGGCCAAATCCTGACTGATAGCAACCCATTCTTTCATAATCACTTCTTGGAGTTTGTCAGAATTAGTGGGTTTTTGTTTGTCCACCCGCCTCTTGAGGATTGACCAAGTTCTCAATGGGATTAAGATCTGGGGAGTTTCCAGGCCATGGACCCAAAATTTCAACGTTCTGATCCCCGAGCCACTTAGTTATCACTTTTGCCTTATGGCACAGTGCTCCATCGTGCTGGAAAATGCATTGTTCTTCACCAAACTGTTGTTGGATTGTTGGAAGAAGTTGCTGTTGGAGGGTGTTTTGGTACCATTCTTTATTCATGGCTGTGTTTTTGGGCAGAATTGTGAGTGAGCCCACTCTCTTGGATGAGAAGCAACCCCACACATGAATGGTCTCAGGATGCTTTACTGTTGGCATGACACAGGACTGATGATAGCGCTCACCTTTTCTTCTCCTGACAAGCCTTTTTCCAGATGCCCCAAACAATCGGAAAGGGGCTTCATCGGAGAATATGACTTTGCCCCAGTCCTCAGCAGTCCATTCACGATACTTGTCCCTGATGTTTTTTTTGGAGAGAAGTGGCTTCTTTGCTGCCCTTCTTGACACCAGGCCATCTTCCAAAAGTCTTGGCCTCACTGTGCGTGCAGATGCGCTCACACCTGCCTGGTGCCATTCCTGAGCAAGCTCTGCACTGGTGGCACTCCGATCCTGCTGCTGAATCCCCTTTAGGAGACGATCCTGGCACTTGCTGCACTTTCTTGGACGCCCTGAAGCCTTCTTTACAAAAATTGAACCTCTTTCCTTGAAGTTGCTGATGATCCTATAAATTGTTGATTTAGGTGCAATCTTAGTAGCCACAATATCCTTGCCTGTGAAGCCATTTTTATGCAACGCAATGATGGCTGCACGCGTTTCTTTGCAGGTCACCATGGTTAACAATGGAAGAACAATGATTTCAAGCATCACCCTCCTTTTAACATGTCAAGTCTGCCATTCTAACCCAATCAGCCTGACATAATGATCTCCAGCCTTGTGCCTTGTGCATTTAAACAGCAATTGGTGATTCTCTGACTCTGACAGTCTGAAAAAGCGGAGTTAAGTTTCATGTTTTCGACTGTTTTCATGTTTTGTGATAGTTGTTTGTGAGTCATTTTATAATTGTAAAAAAGGTCACTGCATATTTTTCTCACAATTTGTTTTTTTTTCCATCACAATTGTGAGTTTGCATTTCACAATTCTGACTTCTTTTATCAGAATTACGAGATTTGAACTCACAATTGCAAGTTATAAAGTCAGAATTGGGAGATATAAACTTGCAATACTGACTTTTTTTCTTGCAATTGTGAATTTAGTATGTGAGTTAAATGTCATAATTCTGACTTTTCTCAATATTGTGAGTTTATATCTCATATTTCTGACTTTTCTCAATATTGTGATTTTATATCTCATAATTCTGACTTTATAACTCTCAATTGCAACTTTATATCACACAATTCTGAGGGAAAAAGTCAGAATTGTGAGATAAAAATTTGCAATTACCTTTTTTGTGTTTGTTCCACACTTATTAGTATTCCAAAGTATTCTAAAGTATTTAGATTAAGTTACTAAACTTGAGTAATGTAACAAAATACGTTACAAATTACTTTTTAAAGCATGCATTTTGTAATCTGTAGTGAAATACATTTTAAAAGTAACCTACCTTGCCCTGAATAAATTGTATATAATTTGCAGGCATCAGCGAGCCACTATCAATATGCTATTTTCACATTCAATTTCGGATTCACGATCACACTGCACAGGGAGCTACGGTATTGACCACACATTTTACAAGATGAGATATTTGTCAATCATCACAATCTGTTGCGCACCAAATCCTCCGACATCGTCCTGTCCTGTGAAATCTGATGTACTGTGATGGCCTAACCATGTCCCTTTAGGGGCTCCATAGAATACGTTATTCATTTTCTGTGCTTTTCCGAATTCAGATTAAGGCTTTGGGTACATTTTCTCTAATGCATACACATCGTTCCAAGTGTATAGTCACAAACACAAAGAAACAGGCCACCAAAAACATTAACGCACGCTGCCGATCTGTTTATCAGTAGTAATTCAGGCTATCGAATGGTTATTGAACATCCACCGCGCTGACAAAAGGACCTGCTGATGTTGTCACAGTCAGAGCAATCTCTGTCCCCGCGTGAAATTCAATGCTTCACGTGATCTTGCTGGACCAAACTAATTCACTAAACCTCTCCGAATCTCCATAAGACGTATCGTGTGTCTCAGCAGACAGCTGGGACAGTGAGACATGGAAGACGGCAGAAAGTGTCACTCGATCCCACTGAGGTTTCACCTGCGTTCAAGGTGAACCGGTAAGGCAAAGCTCTATTGTCCTCCCGTTGAAAAGCAGAACCTGGAAAATGAGGATTCCGGCATGACAGAGCTCTTGATTGATTGAGCTGACATTGAGAAGCAGGGAGCGACAAAGGCGTATAAAAACAACCGAGAAACTCATCGCTTACAATTGCATAATTGATATTTTCCCCCCTTAATCAAATGTAAAATAAGCAGGGGACTTTTTGCTCATGTTAAGGTTATGCAAGTATGGGTTGAATGAAATGCTTGCTAACCAATCTCAAATAGATAATGCTAAGTGTCCAGAACAGGCTTTTCAAAGCATACTGAATCGCACAGCAGTTTTTCTACAGCAGCTGATGGTGTATTTGAGGAGACACTAATGTTTATATGAAGAAGCCCCTACAAGACCTTTGAAATTTTACCATATGATTAAAAAAATGTCCTTTAATGTACCTTCAAGGGATAGTTCATCCACAAATGAAATTTTTCTCATGATTTATTCACCCTCAAGCCGTCCTAGGTGTATGTGACTTTCTTCTTTCAGACGAACACTATCAAAGTTATGTTAAAAAATATCTTGGCTCCTCCGATCTTTATAATGGTAGTGAATGGCACTCAAGATTTTGAAGCCCAAAAAATGTATCCATCCATCATAAAAGTAATCCATATAACTCCAGGGGGTTAATAAATGCCTTCTGAAGCAAAACGATGGGTTTTTGTGAGAAAAATATCCATATATAAAACCTGACGAACACAGAAGCGCAGAGGATACAGTGAAACAAAACACCCGTCACGAATTGGAAATCTAAAACTAGAATTTTAAAGAGAAATGTCGGAGGATTTCGATATAAGAGAAGAGGAGCTTGAGTCTGTTGCCTTGCCCAATTTGTTTGACCTGTGAGAGGTGTCTAAGGTTACAATACATCCTACGTCATGGGTCGGGTCAGAGGTCACTCTTCCACTGGAACTAGATTTATGTTGGCCATTGTTGGTAGCTAGTTATTATAGTTTATAAAGTTTTAAATATGAATTTTTTTTTTTTTTTTTTTTACAAAAACCCATTGTTTTGCTTCAAAAAGACTTTATTAAACCCTTGGAGTAGTGTGGATTATTTTTATGATCGATGTATGAACTTTTTGGGCTTCAAAATCTCGAGTGCCATACGCTACCATTATAAAGCTTGGAAGAGACGGGATATTTTTTAATACACCTCTGATTGTGTTCTTCTGAAATAAGATAGTGATGTACATGATGGCATGAGGGTGAGTAAATCATTGGATAATTTTCATTTTCTTTAAATGCCATTTCTGTCAGTAGCTCCTTGTATTAAATTTTCAAGTGTGTTGCAATGCAGTTGAAAAGTTGCATACTTTTGGGATTTATTTTTTGTTTTCATTTTAATTGAAGGTTTTGAAAAAAAAAATGTAATTAGTAAATGCTATTAAATATATATATATATATATATATATATATATATATATATATATATATATATATATATATATATATATATATGAGGTTTAATTTCTAGGTCACTAATAAAATAAGTAATTTACTTGACAGCAGTCATGTGACATTTTGTGCAGATGGTCAGATGTCCATTGAAGCACAAGATGCTCTTTGGAACATCTCAATTCATGCTGGAGGACATGGTCATCAGGCTTTTTTTATGTCAGCTCTAGTGCTGCTTTTATGGAAGCAATTTGCGATTTAAAAAAAAGTATTAAATGGAAGCATTTTCACTAGTTTCAACAGTCAGATTTTTTGCCCTCCATTTTGCAGTAGTGTCATAGCGTCGTCTATTCATCTAAATTTCATCTAAAAGTCTTCATCTGTCTGTCTATATGTCATTCTGTCTATCATCTGCCTGTATATCTATCATCTGTCTGTCTGTCTATTGTCTGTGACTGTCTATCTAACGTCTGTGTCTGTCTGTCTATTGTCTGTGACTGTCTATCTATCGTCTGTGTCTGTCTGTCTGTTGTCTGTGTCTGTCTGTCTATCGTCTGTGTCTGTCTGTCTATCGTCTGTGTCTGTCTGTCTGTTGTCTGTATCTGTCTGTCTATCGTCTGTGTCTGTCTGTCTATCGTCTGTGTCTGTCTGTCTATTGTATGTGACTGTCTATCTATCGTCTGTGTCTGTCTGTCTATTGTCTGTGTCTGTCTGTCTATTGTCTGTGACTGTCTATCTAACGTCTGTGTCTGTCTGTCTATTGTCTGTGACTGTCTATCTATCGTCTGTGTCTGTCTGTCTGTTGTCTGTGTCTGTCTGTCTATTGTCTGTGACTGTCTAGCTATCGTCTGTATCTGTCTGTCTATTTTCTGTGTCTGTCTGTCTATCGTCTGTGTCTGTCTGTCTATCGTCTGTGTCTGTCTGTCTGTTGTCTGTATCTGTCTGTCTATCGTCTGTGTCTGTCTGTGTATTGTCTGTGTCTGTCTGTCTATTGTATGTGACTGTCTATCTATCGTCTGTGTCTGTCTGTCTATCGTCTGTGTCTGTCTGTCTGTTGTCTGTATCTGTCTGTCTATCGTCTGTGTCTGTCTGTGTATCGTCTGTGTCTGTCTGTCTATTGTATGTGACTGTCTATCTATCGTCTGTGTCTGTCTGTCTATTGTCTGTGTCTGTCTGTCTATTGTCTGTGACTGTCTATCTATCGTCTGTGTCTGTCTGTCTATCGTCTGTGTCTGTCTGTCTATTGTATGTGACTGGCTATCTATTGTCTGTGACAGTCTGTCCATCGTCTGTCTGTCTATCGTCTGTCAAGCAAGATGAATAAATGCCTGCTCACATTTAGTCTTTCTATCTATCGTCTGTCTGGTTTTTCTTTTGTATGTGACTGTCTATCTATCATTTGTCAGTCTATCTATCACCTGTGACTGTCTATCATCTGTCTGTCTTTCTTTTGTCTGTGACTGTCTATCGTCTGTCTGTCTATCTATCTGTCTACCGTCTGTCTGCCTGTCTAACTGTTGTTTATCTATCATCTGTCTATCTATCGTCTATGTATCTGTTTATCTATCTATTATCTGTTTGTATGTTTCTATCTTTCTGTCATCTGTCTGCCTATCTATCTTTGTCTATCTATCGTCTGTCTTTCTAACTATCTACCATCTTTCTGCCTGTCTATCTATCATTTATCTATCGTCTGTCTGTCTCTCTATCTATCCTCTATCTATCTGTTTATCTATTATCTGTCTGTCTCTCTGTCTATCTATTATCTGTCTGTATGTCTCCATCTATCTGTCTGCCAATCAATCTATGTCTATCTATTGTCTGTCTGTATCTATCGTATGTCTGTCAGCAGTGTGCCTTTCACTGTTTTTATTCATTTGGGGAGTTCGAAATCTGTTTTTGTGCAAGCGAGATGAAAAAATGCCTGCTCACATTTAGTCTAGAACTACAATAACCATCATGATGGCACAACACACAGATTTCTCTCAACATGGGGACAGGAGAGGTATCAGTAAATGGGAGAACAAAGAAACTCAGATACTTTGTTGTAAATTTCAAAGTAATGTTACTTCACTCATTACTTGAAAAATTATTCTGATTTTTTGCTCACATTACTTGTAATGCCTTACCAACACTGTTCATGAGTTTGTACAATAAACACTTTTGTGCTTTGTTTGGTTGCTGATGAACTGGAAGCTAATAATCTGAGAAGCACCACTCAAGACGATACTCATTCTTGAGTATCCACAGAGCAGTAGTCATTCTAATAGCATTTATAAACCATCACATGTGTGATTGTGGCACCTCGCAGCAGCATTACCCACCGGCCTCCACACGGCTACCCTGGAGAGAACTCCCCACACTTGTTAAATTCCATCTCTCGACTTTTCCCAGTCTTTCCCACCTCCCTCCTTAGTCATTGCCTCTGTAGTCTTGTTAATCCATTATGAATTCATTATCCATGCTTCCGGGCCCAGTGTTCTTTAATCTTTCTCTTTCATCCAATTGCAGTGCTTGACAGCCTCGCATCGTGAGTGGAGTCTCATGCTTTCATCGGTAAACACAATATTTGAGCACTAGAATAGAGAGGGGAACCCTGACCCTTTAACAAAGACTAGTGCCATACAAATGACTCTGTTCTCATAGTTCAATTTATAGTTCAGGGGGTTCATGAGTTGATGAAAAGCTAGTCAATCAAACGTAAAATGAGAATAAATAAATATGGCTGCATAATGAATTGAATTAGAACTGAAATTGCTATATAGCATGGGACAATTATCAAATCAAAGGCATTAAATAAGTATACAATCTGATACGCTATGTGTTTCAGAGTGAAGAGCAGTACTGTTACATATCTGCAGCTTACAATAAAATAATATATAATTATTAAATATATTTTTGTTTTATTTTACAGGACAATTGTTTAATTAAGTTACAGTAATAATTCACTTTTAATTAGGTAATAATTATAATAATAATTATAAGCCCTGTATATGTCGTCGTATGAAGAGGCTGTGTGTTCTAAATATTTTTGGAGCCTGTAAGCCCTATATATGCACAATCAATGAACAATTATTAGTATGAATTAACATTAACAGACATTGACTGTCAGAGATCGCCAGGCTCTTGTATTGAGTATTGATTACCCGCACCTGATCGTCATCATCTCATCACCACAGCAGTATAAGAGCACACACTTCACTCTGACACTTCGTCTCGTCTTGATCATGAGTAAGGACTCACTTACCCGCTCTACTCACCTCCTCATTGTGCCATCATCTCCTGATCCTCCATGTCTCCAAATTTAGTATTGATACACATTCTGGGTACACCTGAGACTTATATTACATCTTGTGAAAAAGGGCATAATATGTACACTATAAAATGTTATATTTTACAGATATGTTTTACACCTAAAGGGTTCTTCTGGCAAAAAAAAAAAAAAAAAAAAGTTTGGGAAAATCTATCAAGGCATGCATTGCTATTATTGGCTACAGATTTTTCATAACTGATCTCCAACCCTAAATATTAAAATTTGACATTTAACTTTCTTTTCTAAGCAATCAGACTTGATTTAGTAGAGAACTAATGGTAAAAAAAAAAAAAAAAAAAAAGAAAATCCTGTTGAGTTGGGCCATCCATTGGCAGCCATCAACACCCTGGCATCATTGGCAGTGAGTTTAAATGGGTAAACACCCTCAAAAATCTAGTTCTAAAATTGCCCAAGTATTTTCTTGGGAAATGGATATTCATCTTCTGACTTTGGGCTTTGTTTGTAAAACACATGCAAAGGAAATAGTTTATAAACCCATTCTTACATAATTTGTTGCATTGATTTGAATGCAACAATTTATTTATGAAAGATTTTATGAACGATATACACAAGTTCATTCTGCTCTTGTTTCATGAATAAAGCCCGTTGATCTTATAATCCAATCAAATTCAAAGAAAAGAGATGAAAAATGCAACGTTTACAAATATTACATTGTTTTCCAATGTTTAAAGAAATTTCTGACCTCAATCTTATACAGAGAACTGCCATAATCCAGTAGATGGGTAAAGCTTTTGGAGTTCAGACAGGTCGGGATGTATTTTTCTTGCTGCATTAACAGTGCTGACCCCATTCCTGTCTCTGCTCTCCATCAATGATGCAGAAGCTGGCTATCTCCAGAGATGCTCGGCATGTTCATATGTCCAAACTCACCTTGCTCATCTTTCCTGCAAAGCTCACAGAGATGTATATTTAGAAGTTGAGTGCAATACCGCAACATGATGGTGGTGTTTGCACTGAGAGGAAGTGATTTTTATGAAGTTTATTGACGGGGGAAACCCAGAAGCAATTTGGTCTCTGCTCTTTCATAGTGGATTGTGTTCTGTGTGTAGCGTTATCTTTTATATGTATTGTTTCAGATATTTCTCCTAAAATTCCTTTACATTTACATTTAGTCATTTAGCAGACGCTTTTATCCAAAGCGACTTACAAGTGAGGAATACAAACAAGCGATTCTTCATGAATTGGCAAATAGACACAGTAAATTTCTTAAAGTAATTATTTCTAATTAATATTGGTTATATTATCAGCATTGTCTATCTATCTATCTATCTATCTATCTATCTATCTATCTATCTATCTATCTATCTATCTATCTATCTATCTATCTATCTATCTATCTATCTATCTGTCTGTCTGTCTGTCTGTCTGTCTGTCTGTCTGTCTGTCTGTCTGTCTGTCTGTCTATCGTCTGTCTGTCTGTATATCGTCTGTCTGTCTGTCTATCGTCTGTCTGTCTGTCTGTCTGTCTATCGTCTTTCTGTCTGTCTGTCTATCGGATGTGACTGTCTATCGTCTGTCTGTCCATCTGTCTTTCTGTCAGAAGAATCTGTGTCTCTCTATCGTCTTTCTTTCTGTCTGTCTGTCAGCAGAATCTGTCTGTTTGTCTATTATTCATTCAGTCATTCATTCAGTCAGCATTATCTATCTAACTATCTAATCATTATATTTATTTATTTTGTTTTATTCTGATTCATTAGGATCTTTGAAGCACTAATGAGCTGCATTTAATGTATGAAAGGTTCTATACCAATAAATTTCATTATTATTATTATTTTTTATGAAATGTTTGTGTAAATTTGTCTTTTCAGAAAATTATCTATAGTTTAGAAATATATCTTAGAAATTATCTATAGTATAGAAATATATATAGTTGCCATACACACACACACACACACATATATATATATATATATATATATATATATTAGAGTAGGCTATAGGCATATATTGGCCAGCTTTCTTATTGGATAACTCAAAGGACACATGCAAGATGAATAAAGAGCGTTTCGTAAAACATAGGCGTTTTGCACTCAGTTCTCTCAAGCATCTCAGACCTGAAGACTTCTGACCTTTTCAGTTGCACCCGGTGTTCACGAGAGTTTAGGATGCCTGCTCGCAGACTCTGATGACGCAAAGAGAGAAAGATGGGTCAGATCGCAGGGGCAGCTCTACACGTCCCCTAGAACAGATGGGGATAAAGAGCCTCCATAGGAGAAATGACAACAGGGATTGATGGGCACTCCAGGCTAGATTTGAAAATCTTTTCTATTATCTGTCTGGAATGCCAAGGCCCCATAGGATGTGAAACTGTAACAGTAAGTCAGAAAAGACTTCATGTTTAATATATAATATATGTGCAATTAGACTAATGAGGTTTAGGATACAATTACCCATTACTCATCACTTGCATGGTCTGACTGGTTAGGTGATTTGTTAGAATCAAAAAATGCCAAAGTATACTCTTAAAATAAAGTTTCCAAAGTGTTTGGAGCAATGCCATTGAAGACTAATTTTTGCTTCCTCAAAGAACTTTTTTTTCTTAGTTTGCAGAAAATATTTTTAAAAATTCTCACAATCTAAAATATTGATTACATTGATGACTCTAAGCAACCTTTTGTGGAATGGAAAGGTTCGATGGATGATAAAAGTTCTTCATGGAACTTTTTTTAGATATTGCCATAAATAGATGCCAATAAAGAACCTTAAAGATGCAGTAGGCGATCTGGGAAATGTCAACATTAGCCTGCAAGCATCGAAAGCACACGATCCTGCCCTCCCTGCAAATCGCAGTCCAAGGCCACGCCTCTCAGTAAAGTGTCACAAGAGATGGCGTTAAATTACCTCATGTCTCAAATCACATGACATTACAATAATAATGAACATAAACAACTTCGAGAGCTGAGATCCGTCTGTATAAACTGGTGGGGTATGAAAAAATATATATACGTTGACAAGCAGGGAGGACATCGTATTATTTAATTCAGGCCAAATATAATGATTGGACGAACATTTCCACAGATGATATATATTTATAAAAATACATTTTGTTTAACATAGTGAATGCTATCAGGATATGAGGAGACTTTCAAGCAGTGTAACAAAAAATGTTTCTGTAGAGAATCACCGATTACACCTTTAATAGTTTAGCCTGCTTAATTCTAAATTCTAAATAAAACTAAATTGACTATTTTACTGCTGAAAATTTAAATTGGTAAAACAAATGATTCACAAGTATATGATGTGTATATGCTTGGATATTAGCCATAATCTATAATAATAATTGAAGGTTAATGAATTTGGACTTTCACTGTGAATGAGTGACATGGGATTTTGAGCACAGGTCTTTATCATTTCAGAAACTGTATTGGTGCTTTTCACAAAATCACTGACCTTAAAGTCTTCCTGTCAAGACTCCCACTGACGCAATCTCATGCAATATTTTAAATTCCTTCCGATGTCTTTCTGTTTATCGGACAAAGAGGGCAGAGTATGGAAATTTTTAACATATTCACCCCAGGCGTTGATAAGGTGAGTCGAGGGGTGGACAAGGCTGTCTTTTATTCACTCACTGTAAAATGTAATAGCTCACTTTACTTATAAAAGTAAGTGATTATAACTTATTTTGAATAAGTTTGTTGACTTTACTAAGTTTAACAAAGTAATGACAACTTTTCAGCACTGAAAGTTAATAAACTAAATAAGTACAATTAAACATTACTTACAATAATTAGTAGTTTGAAATGAGTGGTTATGCACAGTTCCACCAACAGGTGGAGTCGATTTGCGGAAGTGCATCTGACGACGAGAGAAGCACATGGAGAGGTGAGTCATCTCCTGTCTATCATATTTTTCAGTTGCTTAATATACAGTAATCGACCATGTAATAATCAGATTAAGTAAGGTAGAGTTATATAGCAACATTGGATGTTATATTTTTCTATCAAATTGTAGGATTGTGCTGGATTGTGTTGATCGAAATGAGCAGTCTAACATGCTATAGCTGCTAATCACTGCTTCTAATTAAGTTTTTGTTTTCAATTGCCTCATTCATCACTACATTGAACATTATTCACAACTAATTAGGGCATATGGGCCACTTAGAGATGTTTGGACCATGCGTTTTGAAGGCAAGCACAAGCTCTTCAAACAAATCATCCGTTAGACAAGAAATTTCAAAAACGTCACACAAAATTTTGCAGTCCACACCAAAGAATAGTAGCAAACCCTGTGGTCTCGTCATCCTTTTTTAAACCTTCTGTCCAGTTGGACAAAGTGACGTCTACCCTGATTTCATGTTTTCCTGATCGTGTTCAGAGCATGCTTCAGCAGAATTTTCTACCCAAAGCACTGTACTTGTCACATCTTCAGAGTGCATTGATGGCATCAAGTACAGTCCTGATATGGTTCTGCCTGCTGGTTCAAGTTAATGTCTGCCTGATTTTAGGCAAATTGTAAAAATTGTCATCAACACCGATATTTTGTTTGTATGCAGAAAGCAGACATCGTGGTACATTGAGCATCTGCCGTTCCTACGAATTGTGTAGTCATGTACCAGACATGACTGTCAAAAAACTCTGATTTGAATGACATTTTTCCACGGGCATCCTACAAAATTCAGGTAGGACTTTTGTTACAGCAAAACATTTCATCTTGTGTTAAATTAAGCTTTTAAAAAGATAGTTATTCTAAAAAGGTCCTCATTTATTCATCTGTTTATTTCTTATTTTTTTAAGCCTGTGTGATTTTATTCTTCTGAACACAAATGAAGATATTTTTAGTAATGTTGGTAAACACATACCGGTAGTTTCAGTTCCTTTTGAGTACCATCAGGAACCCAAAGTTGTTTGATTACCAGTGTTCTTAAAAATATATTTTGTGTTCAGCTGAATAAAGCTAATAATTTTTTGCCTACTTTAATTTCATTTCATTGATTTTTCTCATTTTTAGGTTCACAGGACACAATGGAGACAGACATTGCAGATTTATCTGAAAGGCCCACCTTAAAGGTGATTGTTCTTGCAGCATTTTTTATATTATAAATTTACTCATTAGGATTCATCTGAAGGTAGTCATGTGAATCTAGGACCGCATGAGTGTGAGTAAATTAAACAGTTTTCTGATTTCTTTTGCAGATCAATTCAGAGTTTAATCGATTTACAAGCAAAAACCTCAACCAAGAATTTTTCGCTGCACTTGATCAACATGCTTCACGATTTCTGGACATTTTTGAGAGCAAGAAAGGGGCTGTTGGAAAAAGACTCTCTGAATATCTTCAGCAAATCAAACCTGTGGTAAGCTTATCAATGCTTTTTTATTAAAGGGCTAGTTCACCCTAAAATTAATATTCTGTCATTAATTACTCACCTTCATGCTGTTCCAAACCCAAAAAATCTTTCCCGTTCATCTTCGGAACACAATTTAAGATATTTTTGATGCAATTTGAGGGCTCTCTGACTTTCCCATAGACAGCAAGGGTACTACCACAATCAAGGCACAGAAAAGTACCAAGATGATCTACAAAAGTAGTCCATGTGATATCAGTGGTTCAACTGTAATGTTACGAAGCTACGAGAATACATTTTTGCTCAAAGATAACAAATGTAACGACTTTATTCCACAATTTATACCAGGACATCAGTACTGGCACTGACCCAGATCCGACGTGGTGACATTGAACACAAGGCACGTGTGTGTGTTCAACGTCATCACGCCGCTCATGTCACGGTACTGTCGTGAACACACGTCCACAAGAAGCATTAGCGATGAAAATGTGGAATAAAGTCATTATTTTTGTTTTCTTTGAGCAAAAATGTATTCTCGTAGCTTCATAACAATACAGTTGAACCACTTGATACTGGTAGTATCACCGGTAAGATACCTTGCTGCCTGGAGGAAGGTCAGCCCTCAAATTGCCTCAAAAATATCTTAAATTGTGTTCCGAAGATGAACAAAAGTTTTACGGGTTTGGAACGACATGAGGGTGAGGGAATTAATGACAGAATTTTCATTTTTGGGTGACCTAACCCTTTAAACTAAATTTTACTGACTTATGACGATTCTGACTGGCTAATTTCATATTTATTTTAATGTTATGCATATACTGCAAAATCTAATTGTATCAATTTTTTCCAGAGCATTACTGTAAAGCGCACAGCAGTTCTTCGTGGCCTTGGAGAAGAAGTCTCTGACGTTTTTACAACAGCACTGGTAAGTACCTTTACTGTAACTCCCACACAAACATCACAAATAGGCATTCTATTATGCTTCAGTCAACTCCTTAATTTGGACCAGATAAGTAAATTCTGCTTTTGTTTCACTTTTCTTAATCAAACCAATGTACTGCTCATTTTGTCAACTTTCTACAATGTACTTTAACAACAGTTTGGATTTGGTGCGCGTAGAACATTATGATTCTTTAGGTGACATATACTTTTGTGAGATTTCCCATTTATAAGTAACAACAATTGTAATATTCTGTTCCTGTTTTTAAAATTAGGACTGTGAGTGTGACACCCCAGATTTCTGTCGGGATACTGACTGCGATACCAGAAGATAGCCAGGATTCCCCACAATCACTGCATTTGGAAACTTCGAACACCGCGATCATCTTGGAAGGAGTCATCGTGATTGATCTTGAAAATCTTCCAGATGCCATGAGTCTACTTTTTGGGCTGAAATATGCGCTGAATATGGAATACCCTCCACAGCTCAAGAACATTGATTTTATTCAGAGAGTGTTTCTTTCTCTTGGACACAAATCCCTGAAACCAAAACTACAGTCACTTAAAAACCTGCTGCTCATGTAAGTTGAGACTGTTTCAGATTGTTTTAAAAAGAGATAGTTGAAGTTAGTCCCTTTAATCTTCTGGCTGCACAGAAGTTTGTTTAATTAAACTTTTCAACTGTCGTTGTTTTAATTGTAAGCACTTTTACCAGATGCAATGTGTAATAAACAATGTTAAACTCAAGTTCAGTTGTTGCTTTGTCTTTACTTATTGTTTTTAGTTTAGCTTACTTGGAATTTTTAAGGCAATCGGTTTCCTAATATTTTCCTAGTAAAGTGAACACTAACAGAAAGTTAACTCAAATAATGATTTTAAGTCAACAGTACTTAACTATACTTGATTAACAAGTTGTCTCTACAAATTGTGTTAAGTTATGCCAACTAATCATTAATACTCGACTTTACTTAGAAATTTTAAGGCAATCGGTTTCCTCACTTTTTCTAAGTAAAGTCAACTTATTACATTTTACAGTGCTGAAAGGGGAAATAAAATACATTTACAAAATTTTACATCCTATGCATTCAATAATAAAAAAGTGTTGTAACTGCACAATTTCTTAAAGAAACAGTTCATCACCAAAAATCAAACATTTTGTCCTTATTTAGCCTATACTGAATATTACATCATTCCAAACCTGTATGACTTTTTCTTTTACATAGAAACAAAAGTGTCCATGTCATGAAAGTGAATGAGAACTACCTTAAAATATGGCACCATTAATTTATGACGCCATCATGTGATTCAGCAGAAGGCTTGGAATACAGAACCAAATATATTCTGTTTTTGTATATTATTATTATTATTATTATATGTTATTATTATAATTATTACTTTCAACAATACACAAGATTATTGAGATATTAAAAAGTATAAAACCAAAGCATGTTAAAGTGGAAAAATTACCCACGCTCTGACATACTTCAAACACCTAATTCTTGCCCTCAATATCTAATGATGGGAAAATCAATAAACAGTGCACTTATAAAAAAAACAACATTTGCTCTATTGATTTCTCCCCATTTGTCCTTCCAATTTGGTCTAGACACAGAGCTTAATGGACTACCTATAGTTGCAGATCAGAGGTTTTGTGCCCTACTTCATTTAGCAAATTAGCAAAAAAAGGAGGATAAACAAATACAGGTGTAAAGTGCAATCTGTATTGATTAAAGGCAACAACATTTTCATTTCACTTTTTTCCCTTTGGGATGATGAAGGTCTGCGATCTCAGTTGCTCTGAGCTCTTCTGTACAAACTAAACAGTGTTCCCATACTGGAGATATCAGGAAAGTTTTGAAAATGGGATTTGAAAGGCACAACATCTTAAAAAGTTGTGGAAAAGACACAAATTCAAATATTTAAATCTTATTTGGCTAGATAGTGCTCGGCTGCATACAAAATCTCGTACTTCCCGATTATATAGTAGGCGAAAAAATAAGTATGTCCGAAATCACAGTACTCATAAAATAGTCGGCAAAAAGTACCCGGATGACCGACTACTTTCAGTGAGATTCTGAAGTGTGCACACGATGGGCATTTGTGAATTGGAGGGGATTTGTGAATGCCAGTGAAGTGACGCAACTGGCGCTAGTTTGTCACATGATAATGTCCGGATTACACTCATACAAAATACATTCAGAAAATACTTTTTCAGCACACTCAAAGTACTTATTCAAAATAAGTGAATAAGTAAATACCTACTCGAGAGATTTCCGATGCAGACCTTGTGCTGAGTGTTTATGTCCCAGATTTATTTGGGATTAAACATGTTCAGCACTTCTTTGTTTTCTCAAAAATGTGTGTTTTTTTCTTTTCAGTCACAGATACTAAACTACTATATACTAAAATAATATCTCATTATAATAAATAATAATTATAAAAATTGGTACATTTTGCATTGACCTAAATGAACAGATGAATTGAGAGTTGCTGTTTAATATAAATTTTGATATTGCCTGATTAAATATCTACCTGTGCCTTTTGTCAGGACAGAAAAGTAGAATTTCTTTGAAAATTATACATAGCTGATGTATTTTTCAGTTTCAAGCGTAATATATTTCATTTAGAAGTTAGCTAGCTATTTGAACGATAATTAAATGTCATAATTTTCATAAGATAAAGACTAAATGTATGTTAAGATCATGATTGTGATCACATCTGATTGTTATCAAACTGGAAATGTTTTTTTTTTTTTTTAAACTCATTTTAAAGTAATGGACATGTTTTGTCCATGTCTCAAGAAAGAATCACTTCGTAACAAAGTGTGGGAATAAAACTAACATAAATATTTTAGTAGTCTGCAACCCCGTAACAGTTGCAGCCAAGCCAACTGATCATCATCACTCTGTCGTTTACAGATATAATTAATTAAACACAACAAATTTGCATTTTTATCTTACAAATGTAATCATCCGTTGTGTTTACAGCCAATCTATTTCCCCTCAGTGTGCTCAGCCAATCGGATTCGTCGCTTAGGTTCGGCCTCCCGCCCCGACCGACACATTATGGGCGGTCCCCGCACTCCTTCAGCCAATCGCAGTGTGTTTCTTTAACCACGTTGCGCGCTACCGACGGGCGACCCCGCGAGAGTATTCTAGGCCGCTCGTGTGATCAAACAGATCTACATCGTTCCCGAGAACATCATCGAGATAAGAGGTGGGCTCTCAACTTTATTCCAATGGCGGACGGGGGTCCTTTGAATCTCTATTGAGGTGGCGACCGCCGCATTCACACCCGTGAGTATTGACGTTTCTCCACTCTTGTGTTATTTTTAGACGCGGGATATTTTGCGCGTGTTCCCGCTGTTTATGTAACGGAAAGGGATATTTTTTAACCGACAGCTCCTCAGATCCTGACGCAAGTTATTCCTCTGGTTATTTGAGAGGGATAGAAGACGCAGAACTGCCTTATAGTAGATGTTAACCCGCCCCCGCTGCTGGAAGGTGCATATTATGGTGTTTAGCGCGGAACGGGAACGCGCGTGTAGTGTGAAACTGTAATAATGAGCGCGATGCATCGCTGCAGCTCCGGTCGGAAGCGGGGCACGCGAGCCTGTCATAATGCAGTTCCACAGTCCACAATGGAAGCGCGCGCGGCGGAGAGATGCATAGAAAATAACGCGCGTGTGGTAATAAGATGGCTTGTTGTGGATAAAGACGCGAATTTTATGAGTCAAGTGTGTTTGCAATGCAACTTCCAAATAATATTTCTGTCGAAAAATGTGCTCGTTTGACGAAATCACCCATTCACTGGTCTAAATTTGGACTGTTCAATTTAGATCATTTGCATTACACTGATAATTACCCACCTTCATATTATTTGACTTCCCTTTCCCTGTGAAGCATAACCAAAACCTATGCAATTCAGTGAAGGCATCTGGTGACACGCATGCATATATAGTCCAGTTGGCATATTTACCCTGAAAAGTGCTCTGTGAATAAAATATAGTATAATATTGCAGCAACTGTTTTCTTTAGATATTTATTTTTACTGTTACATCCAAGTCACTTCCACCCCCCCCCCCAAAATAACGACAAATTAACATATTTTATGTGTCTTACCACATAGTGCTGTTATTAATAGTCACTTTTTTTCAGACCATTAGTCATCAAATTCTCAGTAAACACCATAAGTGTATGAAAACTACCTCATCTTTTTGTGTTTCAAGTCATTTCAAGTGCATTTCAATTAGGATGTGAACACAGGTTATGATGTCGGATTTGTCTACTTGGTAATTAGCCTCACAATTTTGACCAGTTTGACCAATGCGCTCTGTGTGCGTCGTTCAATTTTACTGCGTTTATGCGCTTTCTTCTCCTCGGCGAGTGTGCTGTTGATGTTTTTTTCCCTGCTTCGTTCGTGTCTTTTCATCGAGAGGCGGTTTTAATGCTCATATCTGTCAATAGTGCTTAATTGTAGAGTTGAGAAACGTACATCTCCTGCTTTGGAAAATTGAGTTGAATGAAACCTTGGTTAGTACTGTACGTCAAAGCAGCTCTATTATCCTGACGTCCTGCTGAAGTTATTAGTGCCCAGCGTGTCAAATAGTTTTAATATTCCGGGGGATGAGCAGCCATCAAAGCAGCTTAACCATCCAACCTCGGAGTAGCCCGTGAGATAACCTGATGATGGGCTGTTGTCCTCTGCGCAGCATAAGTGCATGATTCACTTAGAGACTGCCAATCTCGTACTGCTTACATCTCCTTAGTCATACATGCCCTGAAGACTCAAAGCTCATATTTGTGTCCTAATAACGACTTGGCTGCGCTAATCGGATGTGGTCAGACATTAAGTTTGAGAGCATTGATATTTGACTAGCTGTTTTTATTTGGACACTGAGCTGAATTCGGCACACGCTGCCACAAACTTTCTCTGACAGTCTGCTCGCCGCTCAGACGCACCGAGGTGCTGCTTATGTTTGGCCTGTCGGCCACCCTGGCTGTTAAGGAAGTGTGTAATCCGTCACATGGTATCACTGCATCCTTGTTAACAGCTTGTTTTAGGGTCATGCCATTGTCTACGTGAGCAGTGCATCAGTTAATACGTTTTCGACCAGCTCGTTTGCTGTGACGTGGAGAGATTCCTGTGCTGTGATCTGTATTGGTTGGACAGATGAGTTTAGCCACAGGGCACACAAAAAGTGCCATGGAGTATTGGGTGTCTCATTTGATGTCAAGTTCAGAGTTGAAGGTTAGGCTTAGCTGTGTATTTGTTCCTCTCTGTGGCACTTTGTTGCGCCAGCCGTGTCAGATTGAATGCCATCTCGAGTCGATTAGCTTCAATTTGTCCATTGGGCTACTAACTAAATATGCAGGAAGTGACACGGGAGGTGTACTTTGATTATTTGATCCGCTGATGTAATGATCTGGAGTGAAACCTTTTTATACCATGTGCAAGTAGAGCCTGTTTTTTAAAAAAAATTTTTTTTTTTATGTTTTATGTATTTTTTTTTCTACTTATGTTAGGCTTTGTTATGTTATGTTGCGCTTAAAGGGTTAGTTTCCTGTTGTACAATACTGGATGTACAGCACATCCTAGACAGTTAGTCAGGTGGAAACTACCAGCACGGATTTCTAGTTAGTCCAGAGGGAAGATTGAATAATGGCCGTCAGCAGCAGTAAATACAGTAAGTTATTGTATGGTGTGATGCACATAAATAATGAACACAAAGGAGCTATGTGTGTCACGATTATGAAAGCTGAAGCTCTTCATGTCCTCATTCTACCCCTGTTTTGAGCTGTGTTCGTTTCTGCATCATGAATACTTCTATCATGTGGATGTTTCAAGTGTTAAAAATGGAGTGAATACTTTGAGTTGCATGATATTGATAACATATTCCCCAAAGAATAGCTAAATTGCATCTGGGCTTATAGCTTAAATGTCCTTTGAAATATGCTGATAAAGAGATTTTCTTTTTTTTTGTTTGTTTTCATTTCCATTTTGAAGGGTGCTTCTATGTTCCTCAATATTAGAAGCTGTTTTTGTTGATTTAGTCACTAGGGATGTTCACAAGTACAGTAATGGTCGATCATTATAATAAAATTGACCCTTCGCTGGCAGTTTGATTGACAGGCGATCTGACCAATCATAAGCCTGAATTAGAAGATTAACGTTGGTGAAATTGAAAAATTGTGTGTACTCACGTCTTTCCGCACTTGAAACAACATTCCTTCTGATGTTCATTCATGTTTATTTGATGCTATAAATGTTTTCTTTAAAAAAAATTACAATATTTTAAATATGAAACCGTTTCATATCAAAAGTAACCTGCTCTCTCTTGTCTGTCGATCCCTAATATTTATATTTAGTACTACTTAATACTTCTGTTTCTCTTTGGGTTGATATTGGCTAAAGAACAAAGCCTGAAAGGGATATTCTCCCAAAAAATGTCATTAATTACTCACCCTCAAACCTGTAAGACTTTCATTCATCTTCGGAACACAAATGAAGATCTTTTTCATGACATCTGAGAGCCTTCTGTCCCTCCACAGACAGCTACGCAAATGAAACTTTGACTCTTTAAAAAGTTCATAAAGAGCTCATATTGAGTGGCTTAGTCCAAATTCGGTTTTACGGGTTTGGAATGACATGAGGGCGAGGAATTGGTTACGGAAATTTCATTTTTGGTTGAACCATCCCTTTAAGCGCAAAGTATACTTCGGCCCTACGTGATACGCAGCGGTTCGCGTGCAGCCCAATTTTTGCATCCGCACATACTGTGTCGGTAACTTGACACTCTGAAAGGCTCGCACATTCAACGGTGTTCAAGACGGAGCGTAACACGAAGAATTCATAATACCCGGGCCTTTAAAATGACCAAGCAGGTCTTTCCTGCAGTTTTCTGTTTGATGGTCTCTGGATTTGCTGTAAAATTCAGTCTCGCTGATGAGGTTTCTTGCCTTTTCTCTCCTTTTTTGCTTTGTTCTGTGTTATTATTTGGAAAGTGTGACTCAAAGTTGTGTTAAAGCTGGTGAGTAAAGTTTTAAGAGTAGATTTATTGGACTGGAAGTATAAGGCCCTTCGGTCACTGGGATGGGGGAGGGTGGTTGGGTGCTTCTTTAGGCTGACTAATTGGGCAGCAGCATGGCCGATGGAAATGGAGGAGCTGGATGCAGGGTTTTTGTCATGGGCCTGGTGATGAAACCGAGGCTAACGTGGCGGGGACATCCTGAAAGCTTCCCAGAGGGCACATCATTGCCGCCCCATCTCCTCGTCACAAAATCTGGGCGGCGCAGGACCTGCAGGTTTGCAGCGATTACTCATGCTGAATAAGTTTGTATGTTGAAACTGCAGTTGCATAACTCCTTTTTAGAACAAGTGCAAGGCCTTAAGAAAGTACACCAATCGCATCAGCTGCGCGTAGAAGGGCTGGGGCACGGCCAGCCCGTTTCATAACTTCTTACACAAAAGGAACCAACCATTAGTGAAGAGGGGGAAATGGCTTCCCGCATATGACAGTGTCGGGATCTGTGAAGCGCGTCGGATGACTTCTCCTAGTACCCCGTAGTAGGAGTAGTTCCAGTGCTCAAAGGTCAGCCCTTACTGCACAGATGTTTGACCACAAGCACAGCACGCACCTTAATGAGACTTCTTTCTGCGTTTAACATGGTTGTGCGTCATCCATATTTATAGCGCACAGAATGTTTAAACGCTTGCTCCAGTTTGTTCCAACTGCTTTTTACCAATGCTTCGACCTACATAGTGAAGATTAAAATCATTCCCATGATTTCTACTATTACTAATGAGCTGTATTCAGTTTTTGTACTTTTTAAATAAAGATTGAATAGTTTTAGGATTAGAGATTGATATTATTTTTTTATATAATTCATTATTAATTAGAATTTATACTATAATAATAGTAATAATGCCATTATATTTATGCAGAGTTTTTTTTATGATGATAAATGGTTTGTTTTTAGCTAAATGTAAAGCTTTAAATTATAATTTGTATTATTATTTATGAATATTATTATTATTATTATTATCATGCTATCATATGTAGAGGTCAACCAATTGAAACCATCAGTTATCTGCAAAAATCCATACTGATTTTCCGGGTTTCATCCGTTGGAGTGACTGAGAAGGGTCTGCTGTCATTATACGGTAGGAGAGCGGCCTCTAGAGGCAAAATTAAAACCATCACTGACGCCTGGTGGAGTTTGTTTTGACGTGACCATAGAGCGGGACACTTCAGATGTGCATATAAAAGACAATGAAATGCATGTATACGGTACATGTTTTAATATCATTATAAAGTGATTCATTTGTTGATTAGACGCTACATTAGTGGAGAGCAGCATTATGTTTGCCGTCAGGAAGGGGGTGCTAACATTAGAAGAACCTCAAGTGGTCAAAACAGAAGCCCGACCCAAATGTTTAATGTCACGATTATTGGCGTCTATTTGCATTAGTTTATACCCAGCTGGTTGCTTTCATGCATTCAATATGCTGCGAAGTTGCATATTTAAAGGTAGTGATATGAGAAAGGAAATCATGTAGCTGACATTTCAATAAATATAGAGAATCATTCAATTTTGTTTTTTTTAATCGTCACTGTAATGTATTTTTATTAGATAATCAAGTGTTCCAAAATAGAGGCAAATCAATTAAAATATACATATAAAATGCATGCATGTCTAATTTGAATGCTTTGGCTTTTGTGTAGGTATGTAAAGATGGCCATCTTGAAGCATGACTGTTTAAATTTAAATGAAATGGTAACGCTTTACAATAATTAAAAAGTCAATTTTGAACTATCTAAGGTTAATAAAATTATTGTTCATTGTTAATTTCAGCATTTAATTTCACCTTTTAACAGTTTTACAATTTAAAGTTGTATCTTAACATTAGTTAATGCACTATGAACTAATTTGAATGGTCAAGGTATAGTTAATATATTAATATTTTATATTTATATTTAAAGTGCAGTACATTTTCATGGTTCAGGTACATTTTTGTTATAAAGTTCAGCACTGTTTAATGTGTTGTGTGTGTTTGTTCAGTATCCATTTTAAATCGGTTGATAATCTGCTATTGGCCAGCATGGTCAAACCTAGTTATAGTTGTCTGTAAAATCCACTTTCGTTTGATTCTTTGTGATTTTGAGTTATATCAAACTGTTAAGCTAAAAAGGCCACACTTCTCACTTGAGAATGAATGACCGTAATAAGTTGTCATTCATGCACGTAATATCTTTATCCGTGAAGCGCTGAATGAACGGAGTACTGTAGTGGCATCGCTGGGAACTCTTCTTTCGAGAGATATTGTAAACTGTATAATATTAGTTCAGTGTTTCTGAACTTTTTCAGCCCAAGGACCACTTTATCTTCCAATTTTTTTACTGAGGACCTCCTAACAGAATCCCACTCCAACACGCCCCCCAAAAACAATAAAACAGGAAGGATAAACTAAATTTAAGTTTAATATGCAACCGTTTCAAGTCAAAAACTAATTATTCAAACACAAATGCAATGATATGATCCATTTTTTCGTTATTAAAACACACTGACGTAACCAGTGCAGGTGCGGGTTAAGATCTTGCCTAGTTTAGGTCATCTTTTTGCAGACCACACTTTAAGAATTACTGTATTAGTTGATCAGTCACCACTGATTGTTGTCTGTCATCACGAGTACAGGTGTCTTCTTGGCTTGCTCTTTTCTTAGCCCAACACTTATTTATGAGTTCTTTGATTCATCTTTTCACTTGCATTTACAGCTTGCGGCTTTCTCGTTGCGAGACAAGTGATAGTTTGCTTGAATTTAAAGGTGCTTTTGCCTGCAGAACTGAATCCTCTTTAGTAGAACATCTCCCTTAAGTGTCTTTATACGCCTTTTTCTGAACATTTAAGGAATGCAGTTATATGAAGCGAGACACGACCAGCGTGATGAGGTCTTGCCCTACCATTAAATGACGCAAGTTAGCAATAAGCACCAGTGACAAATGTACCTGGACATCTGATGCTACGGCCACTAGAACGGTGTGCTTGTGTGGAGGCACTCAAGAGTGATTAAAGATGCCGGTTTAGGCTTTGATATGGTTTCTCTGATCCTACATAAAGTGGTTTGTTTGATTCGTGTGCGTTCAAGGCAGATTTTAAGATCAGGGCCTTGGCCACAATGAGTCATAGTGTAATGCTAAGATGCAAGTGCCAGGCCTTTAGCAGTTCAACTTGATTATCTTCACTTTGACTGCAGGTTTGATCTTTAGGATTCCTGAAACGTGGTTATTGCGTGATTGCCGGGCTTCTGAGAGAGGCCGTGCGAGTGCTTCCTCGACTAGCTCTGGTGAAGGCTTCTGTCAGCACAGTGCATTTCACAATAGTTCAGCTCTTTTGTTTTCGGTGCAGTGAAATAACAACAGTGGACAGGCACATATCTGCAAGTCATATGTGTTCTGTTGCTTTCTCAAGGAGTCATGATCGAGGAAGACTTGTATATTAGATTGAATGAAAGATCTGTGAATAATACACATGCATTTAAGTGCCTCTGGGGGAAAAAAAAACCAAAAACCCTCTTTTGTTTGTTTTCTTCACTAGTGTACTAGACTGGGTGTGTTGGTATCTGGTGTAAATGAAGTGTCTTGGTTAGTACACAGTGTTTGCTATGGGCAAAAAAGTCCCTGTTATGTAGGGTTGATTGATTGACTAGTCTAAATAACAAGAAACCATACTTTCTTTAGTGTCTAAATAGAGTAGTTGAGTTACTGAAGTTAAACGTGGATTCGGAAACTGCAGATGTCTTACCCTGAGGTACTTGAGTTCATAATGAACTTAAGAGTGCAGTTTTCATCGTGAGAAACTATGTTGTTGATTAATCTTAATGTAATTTCTTTGGTTAATTAGGAAATGTGCTCCCTCAGAATTGAAGTCTGTAATGAATGCTGTACATTGTGTTATGAAGTACCTACTCTTTAGAGGATCTCATTAAATTTACTATTCATGTGAAAAGGAAGGAATTTGTTTAGCCACTGGTAATTTAAAACCTAAACATGATATTCAGCAATATATATTTATTTTAATCAAAAGGTTAAAAACATAGCTTCCGGCACCACTTTTCTTTTGCCATTGTGTAGATCATATCGAATCATATTAGATCATAGATCAAAGAAATACATTTTTACTAAAGTGTGCAGCAAAATAAGCCTATCAGTCAGAATGATTCAAAAACTAATGATTCACTGGTTTAGGTTAGAGGAATCGTTCTCTGAATCACTCCTAGCGGCTACTGAATCAACATTGATTCACTTGCAGAAACTGAACTTTATATTCAGTTATGTAATAAAGCAGTTGTGTGTATATTGTTTTTGTAATAAATTACACTACTTTTTAAGGTTATATATTTTTGAAGTATCTTAAGGCTGCGTTTATTTGATCAAAATACAGTAAAACGATAATATTGTGAAATATCATTACAATTTAAAATGGCTATTTTGTACTTGAATATATTGTAAAATGTTACTTATTCCTGGCATGCAAAGCTGAATTTTCAGCATTACTCCAGTCTTCAGTGTCACACGATGCTTCAGAAATCATTCTAATATGCTGATTTGCTGCTCAAGAAACTGTTTATCAGTGTTAAACATTGTGCTGCTTAAAATGTGGTACATTATTTCACTAGAAAGTCTAAAAGAAATGCATTTATGTGAGATGGAAATCTTTTAAACTTTAATTTTACTGTCACTTATGAACGATTTAATGCATCCTATTTAATGCTAATAAAAAGATTTTGAATACTAGTGTATATTTAAAAATAAAAGCTATTGAATAAAAATTGCAATATAGCTGCAACTAATGATGATTTTTTTTTTTTTTATTAAAAAAGCCAAATTTCCTGTACATATTTTTTATAAAATTTCTTCAATGCTTTGTGGCCTTTTTAAAACATATTTTTGACATCTCTATTAAGACCTTTATTAGCCTTTCAAATGTTCTTTTGCTCCTCCCGTTTAAGAATCAGACGCACTCCTTCAATGCGTCGCTGCAGCAAGATTTACACGCAGTCTTTCTCTGGCTTGTCCTGCTGCTTCCGCTAGTGTTCTTCTGTGGCACACAAGGCTGAAACGAGCGTCTCGTTTTTTTGCCACTCAGCGATTGGCTGACGGTGGATTCCCTGGGAGCCATTGTTCTGTTGGAGGCAGTGAGGCCATCTGCTCTTTCCTCGGTGTCTTTGCACAATCTGCCTCCCCGTGTCTGTCCATCCTCCATCTCCCACCGCAGAATCAGATGCTTATGGAAACTTCGTCACATGCTCCTCTGGCTTGCAGTGACGGTTGTGTCGTAGGGTGCACACCGTGTAACTGTTGTCTGTTTTTATTTGTCTGAGGAACTGTTCGAGCGTAACAACGGGGGATACAGATGTACTGTATTTTCTTGCACATATGCGTAACTGCGACTATAATGCGTTATTGTCTGTTGGTACATGACGGGGTGTTTCTTTGCTTAATGATGGAAGAAATCGTTTGTTTCATTCACAAACGATCCAGCGCCGCGTAACGCAACACAAACTTGGGGGTTCTTGGCTTTCGGCCTCTGTCGTGTCTTAAGAGAGAGGCGGCTGTAGTAATCACCCCAATTATGTGGGTCGGTGGATTGGCTTTCAGGAATTAATGTAATGAATAATTGATCAGTCACCTTCATGTGGACGCTGACTGTCATGCTCACCTGAGGCTGTGGAAGGTTTTGTTTTATGATGTTGCGCAACTTTACTTTTCAAAGACCGAATTATATTCGTAAAGCATGAATACAGGCTCAATCATTCAAAGAAAAGCTGTTTTTATGGGTAAAGAAACAATTTTTAAAGGCCGATTTTTGGTTCATCCAAAAATGAAGATTTTCATTACATACTATATATAATACATTTGGACTGGAGCTTTCAAGCTTCAAAAATGACACAAAAACACTATAAATGTAATGTTGTGACTGTATTCACATGCTTTTGAAGCCAAACGGTAGGTTTAAAATTTGAATTCTTATTCTCAAAATATCTTAAGCTAGTTCTCTGACACGTTCATTGAGTTGAATTCATGAATGAGTTGTGGCTAGCGCACTTCCCATAATGTCTTTAGTGGTTGTTCAAACACATTCGACCACATGAGTTTTTACACCTGTTGAATGCATTTTCGATTACCTCTGGAAGTGATCGAATGTGGACAAGTTCAAAATGTTTTGGACCGCGTTTACACCTGTATTTATCATCATCCGCTTGTGATTCGATTGACCAAAACATCTTAATACCAGGTGTCAACAGCCTCACTTGTCATGCTGTACATTGTTAAAAATGACTGATTTTAATGGAAAAACACACATTCTATGGTGAAAAGGTTATTTTGTTTACAGAAAGTTTCCGTTTTATATACAGTGAATAACTGTTATAGAACTAATGGTACATTTAATGTCATTTTGCAGTAACATGACTTTAAATTTGTTTGTTTTTTAAGTAAAAAATAACTCATTGTATAATTTACAGTGAAAATCGTAAATTGACAGTCCCACAATTCCCTTCGTGACACGGCACATTTGATGTAATTTTGCAATTACTGGGTTCTTATTTTCTTAATCCGTTATGTAAAATAGGTTTTTATGTTACATCTAATGATGTTTAAAAATGTAATGAACATTAATTTAAGTTTCATTTGTGTTACCGTGATGGTGTTTAGTGTTTGTGTGAATGACACTGTTACTTCAATAGGTTGGTACCGCAAATTAACATTATACCGTTATTTCATAACATTATATTTATTAATAAATACATTTTTTTAAACGTAAATATTTTTTTTTTACAGTATGTAAAATAAACGGTTGTGAACCGTAATTATTATAATATAAACCTTTAAATTCTATGGTTTTAAATATAACTGTAAAATAGACAGCTGTCCCGTAAAACCTAAAATGTTGCTACCGTTTTTTTTTTTTATGGTAAAGTTCTGGCAACGTGGCAGCATTTTATGATTTTTTTTTTTTTTTTTTTTTTTTTTTTTTACATTGAATGTTTGTTGGCCACAATTTCTTTTATGAAAAGAACAGCATTTATTTGAAATAGAAATCTTTTGTGAAATTATAAAAGTTTACTATTATTTTTCACCAATTTAAGGCACCCTTGCTGAATAGTATTAATTTCTTATTAACTCCAATCTTTTGAATGGTAGTGTTTGTTTCTGATTTTGCAGCAATAACGTTCTCATCATGTTCTGTTCAGGTTGCAAGCTCACTAAGCTCCCGATTCCCAGCCCTAGTTAGCAGAGTCCTCAGACAAACTGTCATCCTCTTACTCTTCATTTCTGTCATGACTGCTCACAGCTTTTTTTATTTTATTTTTTATGGTGTTTGATGGATGAGTCAGTAACGCCACCATTCCTCCTCCCTCTGCCCCCCTTCCTCTGTTTGATCTCTACTTCAGGGCAGAGGTTGTTGCTGGTTTGAAATGATTTGAAATTGAGTTTGTTTTTTGCAAAGATCATCTCAACAGCAACTACCAGGAGTTGAGGTAAATTACACTTACAAGGCACTTCCCAATTCCCCAAGATCTCATTTGCTAGGATATATGGAGCTGCATGCCTGTATCCCACCCCTGCTACCTTACAGCCCAACTACAGAGAGAACAGTGTCTGAGGCAGGTGGACCTGAAGTCCACTGATGAAAAAATAATGAAATGGCTGGAAAATATAGGTTGTTAACTGCAGTCCTGACAGGATTTGAAGGCTGGAGGATTTTCGGGGGGTGTTTTTTTAACACTTTGTTCTCTTAGTAGGAACATTTTAATGTGACCCAGTTTTTCTCTGTGCATGGTGCAGCGGTTGGTGCATAGGAGGCAGTGTGAGGAAGGAGATGGACCACTTGTTGAAAAATGAATAGGAAAAAGCAGTAGATGGCGTCTGTAGGAATTAAAGTCCCATATTTCAGTTAAAAGAGCCAATCGTGGAGACTATATATATATATATTTTTTTTTTTTTTTGGTAAATTAGTGAACTTGTGCAATAGCTGAATTGGTAGAAAAAATTGTAATTTGAGTAGTTTTAATAATGGTTTGTGCTTAAAAATAAATAAATAGATAAAATGGCAAAAGTCATAATGTTTATAAAATGATTTTATAGAACAGATCCGTTCCGGTTCTTGACACGGATAGTTCGAGCTGTGTTCGAAGTCATTGTGAATTACTCCAAAAACATACATATATATACAACAAAAATATATATATATATATATACTTGCATTATAAAACAGAAGATGCACATAATTTGCCTAATTTCAAACTAGTTATAGCTGGCATCTTCAGTCCTTCATAGTCAGAACAGCCATGTCTTGCCTGTCAGCATTTAAAACAATTTTATTGTGTAAGCACGTAAATATAGCCCCTAAAAATAACGCTGTAGAAGGGTTGCATTCACACTAACAAGAAATAGTTTGGCAAATTGCTTCCCATGGGCATTTTCAGTGTTTAGATTTGCTCTCACACCCTGCTTATCAGTGTTTCCTAAAAAAATTATCACGTCCACTTTTTGTCATGCCTAAAACCACTCCTTAACCCCGGTAAAGTCACAATAACATTACAGCCTTGAGTGACTCATTGCTGCAAGATTCTTGCTTTTACCTTAAAGGGATTGTCCACCCAAACAACACTGGACCCTGTTGACTTCAATTGTATGTACAAAAAAAATGCATTTCTCAAAACAGCATCTTTTCTAATGTTCAATAAACAGTTACATTTATTATTAGACTTTTTTTTTTTGTTCTGGAGAGACTCGAGGTGCAGAATATCAACGATTACAGGTTACGTGTTTTTTTGAGGGAAAGGAAACTAATTCCTCTTTTGCTTCGCTTAAAGTTTCTCTTTTATGCGCAGTAAAGTTCCCGTGTTTTGACCGTCCTGTTTGTCATCAGGGTCACATTTCAATGAGTGCACGCAGATTCTGAACGTGGGCTGATAATGAAACCGGAATACCAAAACAATGTCAAGTGAAATGAGGTGCACTGTGGACAAGCAGAGGGTTCCTGTTTATTTTGCTGTTGTCATCTGCCTTGCGGAGATTGTTTGTTTATTTCTGGCATTTTTTTTTTTTTTTTTTCCTCCCTCTTCTCTTTGGGTTTTGTCAGCATGTTTTTGCTCTCTCCCTCTCTATGCGTCTCTAGTGGTGCACTCAGCAAGTGTGAGTGTGATGCAGCAGTGTTTTCTAGTTCATGTCAATCACTGCCAAGTGTTCAATTTTCTCTCTGTATATTTTACTGCACTTGCTGCTTTAATAAAGCGGTAAGCCATGAGAAGCCATCTGGTAGCGGCTTTACAACAGGCATGAGTTGAGTTCTTTTTGCTGGTAAATTAGTTTTTTCTTTTCATTTTGTGGTTTGCTCAGGTAGTGTCTGCTCTCTTGGTTTACTGCTTGACCAATTGGATTAAAAGAGTAGTTGTTCATTATCTGAACTCAGGGCTAGTGGTCGACCGATAGTGGGTTTTTTTTTTTTTTTTTTTTTTGGATGGTAGATGTTAGGGGTGTGACGAAATTAAAACGTGACAAGATCATTATTGAAGATGCCCCCGCCACTTACAAATTGTTTGTGTGGTTTTCCAGTAGAAATAATAAACAGCGAAAGAATAACACACAAGACACAAACAATATGTAAACATTGTAAAAAAACTATGCCGTACACCTCGGCAAAGGTTGTACAGACTCTTAGGTTATGTGAACGGCCCCTAAAGAGGCAGAAAGCATCGCTATTACTGCTGACGGTTGGACTTCTCGGTGTACGCAGAGCTATATAACAGTTACAGCCACACAATCAATAGTGACTGGGAAATGGTCAACTTTGTACTGCAGTTAAAGTGACACTTAAAGTGTTATTTGAATTTTTTATGTTTATTTTATTTATACTGTTTAATTTATGTTCAATCTGTAGAAAGAAGTTCAGTGAGATTTCTCATGTGAAATTATACAGGGCAGAAAACAATTGGTTGGTTTTGTGGCAAAACATTTAGCAGTGTTTGCATGTTGTTTTACTGCAAATAATTCATTAAAATAGAAGTAAAATGACATGCATTACAAGTTGATTTCAAAATGAACCAACATTTTTGCATTTTATGATTTTCAGTTGAATAAAAGACTATTTACATTTTTTTTTACATTTTTCATCATTTAGCAGACGCTTTTATCCAAAGCGACTTACAAGGGGAGCAATTAGGGGTTAGGTGTCTTGCTCAAGGGCACTTTTAGTCATGGTATTGGTGGAGAGAGTGCTGTTCATTCACAATCCCCAGCTTCAATTCCTGCCGGTGTGGGAATCGAACCAGCAACCTTCAGGTTACAAGCCCAACTCCCTCACCACTAGGCCACGACTACCCCCCATTTTCCCTTCGTACGTTTCGTTATTGAGGATTTCTTAAAAATACTATAAAAATCTCGTCTCGTGAACCCAATCTCTCGTCTCGTCACACCCCTAGTAGATGTTGATATCTTACAGAGCAGGTTGGCCGATTGGCTGTCATGAATTTGATCTAATTAAATATTATTCCAAATAAATATTAAGTATAAATATAGGTATGAAATGGATATACAGGGAGTGCAGAATTATTAGGCAAAAGAGTATTTTGACCACATCATCCTCGTTATGCATGTTGTCTTACTCCAAGCTGTATAGGCTGGAAACCAATTAAGCATATTAGGTGATGTGCATCTCTGTAATGAGAAGGGGTGTGGTCTAATGACATCAACACCCTATATCAGGTGTGCATAATTATTAGGCAACTTCCTTTCCTTTGGCAAAATGGGTCAAAAGAAGGACTTGACAGGCTCAGAAAAGTCAAAAATAGTGAGATATATTGCAGAGGGATGCAGAAGCCTTAAAATAGCCAAGCTTCTGAAGCGTGATCATCGAACAATCAAGCGTTTCATTCAAAATAGTCAACAGGGTCGCAAGAAGCGTGTGGAAAAACCAAGGCGCAAAATAACTGCCCGTGAACTGAGAAAAGTCAAGCGTGCAGCTGCCAAGATGCCACTCACCACCAGTTTGGCCATATTTCAGAGCTGCAACATCACTGGAGTGCCCAAAAGCACAAGGTGTGCAATACTCAGAGACATGGCCAAGGTCGACCACCACTGAACAAGACACACAAGCTGAAACGTCAAGACTGGGCCAAGAAATATCTCAAGACTGATTTTTCTAAGGTTTTATGGACTGATGAAATGAGAGTGAGTCTTGATGGGCCAGATGGATGGGCCCGTGGCTGGATTGGTAAAGGGCAGAGAGCTCCAGTCCGACTCAGACGCCAGCAAGGTGGAGGTGGAGTACTGGTTTGGGCTGGTATCATCAAAGATGAGCTTGTGGGGCCTTTTCGGGTTGAGGATGGAGTCAAGCTCAACTCCCAGTCCTACTGCCAGTTTCTGGAAGACACCTTCTTCAAGCAGTGGTACAGGAAGAAGTCTACATCCTTCAAGAAAAACATGATTTTCATGCAGGACAATGCTCCATCACACGCGTCCAAGTACTCCACAGCGTGGCTGGCAAGAAAGGGTATAAAAGAAGAAAATCTAACGATATGGCCTCCTTGTTCACCTGATCTGAACCCCATTGAGAACCTGTGGTCCATCATCAAATGTGCGATTTACAAGGAGGGAAAACAGTACACCTCTCTGAACAGTGTCTGGGAGGCTGTGGTTGCTGCTGCACGCAATGTTGATGGTGAACAGATCAAAACACTGACAGAATCCATGGATGGCAGGCTTTTGAGTGTCCTTGCAAAGAAAGGTGGCTATATTGGTCACTGATTTGTTTTTGTTTGGTTTTTGAATGTCAGAAATGTATATTTGTGAATGTTGAGATGTTATATTGGTTTCACTGGTAAATATAAATAATTGAAATGGGTATAAATTTGTTTTTTGTTAAGGTGCCTAATAATTATGCACAGTAATAGTCACCTGCACACACAGATATCCCCCTAAAATAGCTCAAACTAAAACTTACAAAAAACTCATTAATATCAAAGCTGAATATTTTTGGGTTCATTGAGAACATGGTTGTTGTTCAATAATAAAATTAATCCTCAAAAATACAACTTGCCTAATAATTCTGCACTCCCTGTATGTGCTCAGGTGCTGCCATTCTCGGAGCCACCGTTTTCAACGCTGTTAAAAAAGTCCCGCACGTCAACAAAATAGAAGTCCTGCTTCAAACACATCGGCCAAACAGAAAATGTTATTGGCCAAAGCCGATAATTAAAAAAAAAAAAAAAGCCATATAAGCGGCCTTGGCAATATCTCGGGTCGACCACTACTCTGGGCTTTAATATAGACCTTATGTAGCGCCGCTCCTTGTCTTTTGTCTTCTGGTTCGTGTTTCCAAAGTGATCTTACGTATTTATGAATAAACTTCTCATTTTAATATTTAATTTCCAGTCTACTGGTGTTTAAGACTTCTGCTTCAAACATTACAATGCTCATGATCACTTTCATCAACTCTACAACAAGTAAATCCATTTCACCTGTTAATTATTCTTTGACAGCGACGCCATAGAAATATACAGAGCTGCCGCAAAGACAATGTTATAAAGATGGCGACATGCTCATTTTCCTGCCTCTATAGAATGTGTTGTTCTAGCTTTGACTTGGCTTTTGATTGACTCTCAATGTGGCTTATCCAATCCGAATCAAAAGCCAGAATCATTCGCTTCATGTCAAGCCTAAACGCTTCTCGCAGTCTCTGTTTTGGGTATGAATGCAGTGCCGCCTTTATCTAGAAATACATGCTACATTTCCTGTCCTTCTGTCTGTGTCTCTCTCCGTCTCTTCCTGTCTCCTGTCTCACAGACTCTCAGCTTCTGAGTGACAGCTTCCGCCGGGAGCACTCCAGCCATGGAGAATTGTTTCCTCTCCTTTCTTAGCACTGCTGACAGGCTGTCTGTGACATATTGGGAATACAAGGACTGAGACAAAAATATGATATTTGTGTCTCAGTCCTTGTTGCTATTATGGTTGAAATAAGAAGGCTATGTCGTCTGTATGCACTTTCCACTGATCGCTTACCTCTTCATTTGTTAATGATGGAGAGTTTTGCATTCTGTTACAGTTTCCATTGTGCGCCTCGGTCACGTTTTACTTGAGCTTGCTAATGTGAGGATAATGAACAATACTCTAAATTCAAAAGTAACTGAGGTGAGCTACATAGTCATTATTAGTATTAAATTCACCTTGGAAAGTTGTCACTTATCAAACTGAAATGTTATGGTACTTTTAAAGGGTTAGTTCACTCAACTGAAAATTCTGTCATCTCTTACTCACCCTCGTGTCATTCCAAACCCGTAAGACTTTCGTTCATCTTCAGAACACAAATGAAGATCTTTTAGATCAAATCTGAGAGCTTTCTGTCCCTCCATAGATCGCCTACACAGCTACCATTTTCAAGCCACAGAAAGGTAGTAAAGACATTATAACATTAATCCGTGGTTTAACCTGAATTTTATGAAGTGACGCGAGTGCTTTGTTTGCACAAAAAAAATAATTTCCCCTTTATTTAGGATGTCTACAACGCGTGTTTTATTCACGCGAAAGCAGACGTTGCGTGAATGCACTTTAGTGATTAATATTTTGTAAATAAAGGAGCGAACTATGTTTTTTTTTTTTTTTTTTTTTGCAAGCAAAGCATTCACATCGTTTTATAAAATTGAAGTTAAACCACTGGAGTCACATGGATTACCCTAATGATGTCTTTAATACATTTCTGGGACTTGAAAGTAGTAGTTGTCTGTGGAGGGACAAAGCGCTCACATTACAAACAAATCTTAAGTGGTGTTCTGAAAATGTCTTACAGGTGGAATGGAACTATTTGAGTAACTAATGACAGAATTTTCATTTTAGTGTGAACTAACCCTTTATGTAAAGTGTGTATATATTTTATTATTTTTATTTTTGCCATGCCCATGAATGTAGCTTTTGATATGGCGATTTTAAAAAGGTTTGGCAAGCTATGTTAGTATACAGAGCCCTTCCTAAGTTTTCCATTGTGTTTACTGAAGGTGCGCTCTAAAAAGGTCCATTGTCAAATAGCTCACAATAGCTCACAAAATTCACTTTCTAACCAAGCAGCTTTCTGTTGGTCAGTGTGACTAATCTGTGTGACTGACTTGAACCCGTTGCAAAATCTGCATGCTCTCACACAAAATTCCTGATTGTGTGGGTTCCTATTAGAATGATTATTTTGCCTGCAAAAATGACCGTAAATTTGACCAGTACCTTGAGTGTTTGTTTATAATGCATTTGAAAGCGCTTTTCTTACCAAGCTAATCCTTATGTATGCTAATCTCGCACTTGATAATCGCTTTAAACTAGCTTGTTAAAACAAACGCGGCCGTATTTAGATGTTTGTCTGTCTGAGTCCGTTGCGTCAATCCTCTCTGCACTCACGTATTATGTTAAATGTTCTTTTGAGTTAGGAAATTTAGGAGAGCACTGCAGCTGGTTATGCTCAGGTTTGCTTCCCATAAGAACATTGTAGCTCATTTAATTTGACACATTTTATGTGAATGCATTTCCGTGCCTTTTTTTTTTTTTTGTTTTAATATGTGGCTCTTCAGCTAAACACTGCATTTGAGACAAAAGCCACTTAGCTACAGTCATTATTATTTAATGAAGCAACAAGCACATTCCTCGCCACCTTATATTTACAGCAACAGATTTGAGGGTAAATGAAATTGTTCACCGCCGTAAGATGTAAAAATAATCTTGATGTTTAAATAATTGCTGTTTTGTGTCCAGGTAATGACACCCACCTGGACAGGATCTGACTGTCTGTTTTATTTGTTTGTTGTTTAGCCGTTCGTGTTTTAAAGCTGTTTGATTCTGGGTCTTTCTGCCGCTCTCAGTTATGGATCGTCGTGGGCGTCTGGTGTTAATGCTTATTTTTAACCTCAATAGGAAGTTGGAACAAAGCTTCTCGGTTTCCCGCTCGCACTGTGCAGACAGGAATATTACCTCAGCGGACTGCCTGTGTCTGCGCACATTTATGTACATTTTTATAGAAATGTGCACACGCTGGGAATCTCATTAAGTTGTTTTGTGAAAATGCTACAGCATCAATTATTCAAGAGTTGGTTTATTGTAAAGGCTTGGATTTCCTTTTGGATTCCTGATGGTTGGGTTTCTCGTGGTCTTTTATTCATGGGCTGGTGAGTACAGTGTAGCAGGCCGTTTTCCCTCAGCAGCCGCTGATGCTGGAATTAAATCGAGCTGCTGCAATTATAGCGGTCCGAGGGACGTTTTTCACGTTTTTCTCTTTGTTAGACTGCATATTACATGCTGAATTAGTCAGAAGCCTTGAGACAAAAAAGAATTGACTTTGCAAATGTACTGACCTGAACTTTGTGCATTGACATGGAGCAGAGTAACGATAACTCAATATTTAACAACCCTACGGACACACTAAAGCTCGAGTCGCCATTGGCTAGTAAATTTTTTATTTTACTCGCCAGACTTTTTACGTGGAATGCAAATGAGAGAATTCTACATTTCAAACGCTATTAAAGTCAGTCTGTAATAAAATAAGAACAAAACTACAAGTAATAGCAAAAATAAACACGACAATAGAACAAAGATGCAATTGAAATAAACGGCCCTTTTCAGGTAGGCCTACACTTAAAGTGTTAATTTTAACACTACTTTGGCTCATATATGGTCCCATTCTATTGAGTGTAAAGTGCACTATTTGTAGTGTTGAATTATAGTGCAAAAAAAAAACACCATGAGTGTAAAGTTTTACACTTCCTATGTTGTACTAGTTTTACACTATGGTGCTTTTAACACCTTTAGTGTTATTTTAATTCATTTGGATTGCGCTGGAAGTGTTAGTGTTCTTTTTAGTGTATTTTTACAGTGTTTTAGAGTGGTATTGTACATGATCAAACAAAATCAAGACTCTTTAGATGGATGTAAAAATACAAGTATTTATTTGACATGGCTTTAAAACATGGCAGAAGATCAATTAATCACATTTAGGAGGGGTTGGACATGCCTTTAAAACTTAAAACGCACACATTCAGCAAATTTGTCTAGAGATTTGAACAAGATTACAGTAAGGTACAACATGCCAAAAGAAGATCTGCAAATCAAAAGGTTTGTGATTTTTAGAGGAGTTCATTGACATTGAAGACTTTCAGAGAATCGCTGGGTCTTGGATCAATTCTGTAGGCGAACAAAACAACTTTTTACTGACAGTCAACACTAATGCACGAATCTAGCTCCGAGGTCAGCAACTCTTGGACTCGGGAAAAATAGCTGTTTGTGTAGGCCTACATGCACAAACTGTAACAGTTAAGGTTTAGGCTAGTCTCCTCTGCCTCCATCCTCCTCAGCTCTACATGACTTTACATGACTTTGCCCTGACCTTGGTGTCTGGAGAAAAATGACCAATCTATGAGTGTCCTCTGACACATCATGCCTGTAAGGGCATCGTTCTGCTGACAAAGACCTTGTCATAACCGTTTCTCTGCATCTGCGAGATGCAGATTTTTTTTTTTTTTTTTTTTTTTTGGTCCTAGAAAAAGTATTGGTTATGCATTAGGTCGTGCAAGTCTCTTTATTGAACCTTGGTTGACCTTCGCTTGTGTGCGGTGGAAATTCAGCCGTCTTGAGCGTGTGCGGTGTCGCCCGTGCCGCTGTGCAGGATAAACTTACAGGCTCCTGTTGCGCTGCTGACAGTGAATTACAGTTCCTGGTGGATTCCTCCTAATGATGCAGGGACGGCTCTGAGATGGAACTTCCTCCCTCTGAAAGGCCTAATTGTTTGGAGCTTGTTAGGCAGAAAGTGTCTGCATTAGTAATGTGTGAACCTGAATGAAGATTATTGTGTCCCCGTTTTACAGTTCCTGGTTTAGAAAGTGTCAATTATGCAGAAATATGGGCTTCAGCGATGATGGTTTAATTGCTGTATTGAGTGTGTGAGTCTGGGGAGAAACAGGCTTTGTGCTATATGATAAGCAGGCATGTAGAGTATCGAAGTTCTCATGAGATAGAGATGCCTGAAAATTCATTTACAAGATGTTAATAATAGTATTTGTGGGAAGTTGATTTTAATTATGGATGCAAATGTGTAGATTGTTTAATGTCAGTGCTAATACTTCTTCCAATAATAAATGGACACCCATGTATTGTGCATTTAGATTAGTACTTAAATAAATTGAGAGCATATGTACTTGCGTGATGCACTGAAATGAGATTTTTAAAAAAAAAAATATTGTGAACTCCAGATTTTTTTAATTGATAACGTGTTAATTTTACTTAGGGATGCACCGATGTGGAAGTGTTGGTCGGTATTAATGTCAAAAAATATAAAAATGTTTTGTAGTTGTCTGTATTCATTGACTTTTTTTTATTTTTTTAAATATATATATTTTGGCCATTATTGATTCTGATTAATTAATGGTTAACTTTTTGCTCCATTAAAAACACTGCTTCCAAAATTGGCTTAATCATAACAATGCTGAATCAATGACTTATTTAATATTAGATAAAACCAATATGGTTACCAATATTTTGTGCTACTACTAATTTATGACCCCCCCCCCCCCCACCCAGATTTAGTTGTAAGTTTATTTTACTGTACTTAAGTACAATATGTGCACTATATAAAGTGAAAGACGACTGAAACAAAAACTGCCTTGAATTATTTTTTTTGCCCAGGATAGAAAAAAATAATATTGTTTGAATTTGGGTTGAATATTATTAGCTTACAATAAGTTTTATTATATATATTAGTTATAGCGATTTTTTTTATTTTTTTTATTTTTTTTTATTTTTTTTTTTTATTAATTGATCTTTAAGTGTATCAGTTGTAAATGGTTAAAAACATGGTTTCTCTATATCATGTTATAGTTCAGGATATAAATGTCTTTTCCCAGTGAAAAGATGTGAGGGCCCATGGTAAAAATTATGGGCTCCTTTGATCTAGATGACAGATGGTCCGTATTTATGCAGGACAGTTCAGGCCTTTTTATTCTCTTCTCTACAGCCCAAAAACCGCCTCGTCTGAGTAAAGCCCCACATCTCCTCTGTTAAACAAAGGCCTCCGAGGAGGAGCTGTGTAATGTTGTGTTTAGGTATAGTAATTCAAAGCTGATAAACAGAGCAGACGTTTCAGGCTCGATGGAGAGGAGCTGTAGAGGAGTTTATGAGCGCAAGCTCTCGAACGGTCGTGGCGGTGGAGAATGCTCAAGCCCTGTGGGGAGCTGGAGTGTTTCGGTCCCTGTCTCTGTGAATCAGCCCCATCGCTGCGCTGCGGTGCTGGCCCAGAGACCCAGCCACATCTGGTACAGTTTCAACCACCGAAGCGCTCGTGCAACATGTAGGGCCCTATGAAATTCATTTGATTTTTTTTTTTTTTCCCTAATTCTGTTTAAATTTTTCTTGCTTCCATTTGTTGTTGTTTTTTCACTTTAATTTTTCTGTATCCTGTTTTAGTGGTTAGATTTTAGTAATCAAAAAGCATCTATAACTTGCATAATTTAACAAAAATGATGTTTTTAGGGTCCTATGAAATCTTCTTGATTCAGTTTTAACGGTTTAATTATATATTTAATTGATTAAACATGGTTTTTGATTATTAATATGTATTTTTTATTTATTAAAATGTATTTGAACAATTTTATTACTACTTTGAGAAGTGCATTCTCCTGTAAAATGGTAATATTTGTCACAATTTTAAGTTAAATTGAAATTTAATTTTAACGTGTTAAGACTTTTCCTTATCTTTGTGTGTGTATGTGTGTATATATATGTGTGTGTATTTATATATATATATATATATATATATATATATATATATATATATATATATATATATATATATATATATATATATATATTATATATATATATATATATATATATATATATATATATGAAATGGTGAAATGCTCGTGAAAATGAAGTGCATGTGGACAGATGCACAGAACATGCAGACTTCATGTTTAATTAGCAGTCTTTTTGCACTTTAGTAATCAGACACTTTGATTTGAAGTGTTCAGCCATACTTTTGATTCATTCCATTTTTACGACTGGATCCCATGATTCCACATCTCAGAAATCATAGAGTCCAACAGCATTGCAAATGGCCAAAGATGAGGAACAATAATGCCCTTCTTATCTCCTCCGAGCTGCACCGTAATGCCTGTTTGCTTTGCGCTTTGTAATGTGTCCTTGAGGGACGTCTCTCTGGTGTGGCGGCCGCCGGACCGCTCGTCTCTCAGTGGGAGGTTTGTGTCAGACTGCAGTCTGAGGGGATTTAGCTATTCTAAGCCTTCTCAACAATTGTGTTTCTGACATGAGCGTGCTTTAGTTTACAGGGATGGCGGCGAGCGTGGCTTTAATCCAGCCCAATACAGTGTGTCTTTTCTGCTGACGTCTCCAGTCTTGCGAGCAGCTGCGGACCCTGAGACCTCTTCTGCAGATTTTCTTCTTTGTGCACTGAGCTGTGCATAATTATTTCAAAGCAAGCCTGTTTATTTGCCTTTTTGCCACGGTTGGAGACATTTGCGGTCGTTTTTTACCCCTCGCGCTCGCTCTGGTCGGCCCGAGGGCCCGCACGTTCATAGCGTTTATCTGAGTGATGCGGTTAGCGATTAGGGAAATGGCCACACTGGCGGCTTAGATGCTGTCTGTTTGTTCAAGCTTCTGCTAAGACTCTGTCTTTGTCTCCCTGTAAGAAATCACACGTTGAAATGCTGCACCCGCTGGGCTGCCGAGTGGACTCCCCCGATCTGTTTGCACACAGATCAATGGCGATTCGGTCTTGTGCAAAGATCTCACTGCTCCGTAATGGTAGAAACGGGCCGCCTGCTGCTAGTGGCTGTTTATTTATGATGGGTGGCTGGAAATTGGATCGACATGCTCTAACAAATGAGCAGTATCTGTTTTGCTGATGTAAGGAAATTGCCGGCCACTTTAAAGCAAAATATCTTGCAGCATATTTACCACAGACGTATTTTCTTCCTGTGTAGGACTAGTTAAATTATGTTGTGATTTTGACACGATGCAATTTGAAAGGTGATTAAAGGCCTGTCATGATCTTGAATTTTGTGCTGACGATTGTCAAAAATGTGAAAATTAATTTTTTTTTTTTTTTTTTTGCTCAGCTCAAATAACCACAGTCAGTAATCACAACAGACCTTCATTTAAAAACCGCGCGATTACAATCGCTCCAATTTCTGTTTCACGTCGATGGCACACAAAAATCGACAGCTTTAAAAGTAAAAAAAAAAAAATTTATATCAAATTTCTTCCTTTTTGAAATCAAATTGAACCAAAGAGAAAATGCAATGCAATGCTCTCTGAAGTTGCCACAAAAAAGAATCGGTCTCAAACCTCTTTCGAGTGAAAACCCAGATTTTTTTGCGTTCACATTTGTTTCAGGATTGGAAAATGGATTCACTCCTTTTGGTGTAAAAAAAAAAAAAACAACAATAACTTTTCAACTATCTATTGATGGCCAATTTCAAAACACCGCTTCGAAGCTTTACGAATCATTTTGAATCAGTGATTCGGATCGCGTATCAAAGTCTGCCAAAGTGAACGATTGAAATTGCGAAACATTTATGACGTAACAAAGCCTCGTTTACTGAAATCATGTGACTTTGGTGCACCGAACCACTGATTCTAAACAAATGATTCGTAAAGCTTTGAAGCAGTGTTTTGAAATTGGCCATCACTAGTTGTTGTTTTTTTTGGAGCTCAAAAAGTATTCTTGTTGCTTTTATAATATTAAGGTTGAACCACTGTACTCGCATGAACTGTTTTAAATGTTCTGTTAATTACCTAGCTGGTGTATAGAGGCCTCATTGAGCCATCGGATTTGATCAAAAAAGATAAATTCTAACTTTTCTGTGAACTAACCCTTTAAGGTTTTTTCTTACAGAAGTGAAAATATCGGTTACTTAACTTTATAAACAACAAAAACAAGTCTTGAAGTGTAATTTAAATGCCTCTGATTCATCACAGCATTCATGCCTCTCGCTGATTACAATACTCGACCGCTGCAAAAAGAAACGTTTGGCGCAATGTGAGTTGACCAGAATGGAATGCTGTAATTTACCCTTTTAGCCATACTCATAATCTTGATAATTTATTTGATTTAATTGTGCAACCCTATAAACCATAAATATTCTGTATTACTTCCTAGTGATTCACCACCGCGGTGTCCCAAATAGCTTTAATTAAACAACCTGCGTGGAATTAAGATCATAACTCAATGTGACTTGTGCAAAATAAAGAACTAATTCTTAACTGCGACCTCTAATTAAATGACAAAAATATTTATTTGTTGTATACGTCTGCGTGCTTTATTGTGCATGTATTGTCACTGCAGTTACTGCTGTTTTTTTCCATTATGATCCATGCAAGTCCTCTGTGTTTGTGAACAAGAACGAGAGGAGGGTCACTTTATTTCTTTCATGTAGAAATTACATTTGGGTGCTGCCGATTACATGATGATGATTACTTTGAAAAGATCCAGTTGCCGCGCTCTTGGACTGATTATTTTATTGCTGAAGGTTATGGGAAACCGTGTTAGCTCAGGACTGCGTCAGCATGGTTCTTGAAGGATTTCTGAAAGGGTCTGTCAGCTAAATATAGGGCGCAGAATGCCACTGGGATTCCCTGGCATCTGATTTTCTCTGATCATAGAGCCTAGAACGTCTCAGAGGAGAATGGCACTGCGTATCTGGAGGTTGTCATTCCTACTGCAATTTTTTTTTTTTTTTTTTTTACTAGTACATTCTATCATGTTACGTCATTACTTTGTGATCAGGAGCTGTCCGTCTGATCCGCACAAGAAAACCAACTGCATATTTGAGTGTTTCATTATTTGTGAATAAATGTCCTCACCCTAAAACATGACCAGGGATCATCTCTTAAATGGCACATTTTAAAGGGTTTCATTTTGCTTGGCCGTAATATTTAGACGAGGGAAAAAAATACCAGTAACTTTTCAGGTGTTTGTATTTTTGATGTGCTGTATTTTTTTATTACATAATTCATTTTTCTTTTTAAATAATGTTCCTTGACCATGTTTCTTCTTGCACCAGACTAGCGTAGAATGATTTCTGAAGAGTCATGTGACATTGAAGACTGGAGTAATGAGTAAAATCAGCTTTGCATCACTGGAGGGAATTCCATTTTAAAATATTAAATAGTTATTTTTGAATTGAAATAATATTTCACAATATTGCTCTTTTACTGCTCAAACAAATGCAGACTTGTTGAGCATAAGCTTCTTTCAAAAACATTTAAAAAAACACTTTTGGATATATTACACTATAATTTCTTCTTAATTATAACTTCTGACCATTTTTTTTTTTTTTTAATTTTATTATATAAATCATTTTTACAGTCATTTTAAAAACGACCAAATATAGTGTAAAACGACAACTGGAAAGCCGAGCAGAAGCTTCTGTCAAGCGGTTATGTTGGCAACAAGCGAGCCTTATGCGGTGTTCCTATTATAACTAATGCTTATTTATCAACGTCAGCCTGTCAGCGAGTCCTTAAGGACTTCTGGGTGAACGTCGTGTCATGTAATTCATATTCATGAGTCAGGCTGAATAGTTTTATAACGTGGCCTCCAGCTTTTCAGATGGTTCCAGCTCTCCAGCTTTGGACGACTCTCAAGTACCCGCTTCAGTGCAAAAGAGGAATGTTCTTATGACCCTAGTGAAATGGGGGCTGCAAAATGTTATTCGTTTGCCCAGGGCACGACACATTTTGTCACCATCTTGAAGATGTCCCGAGATCTCTTGAAGTGGAATGGATTTGGTGTTGGCTGACACCCTTGAACCAAAGACTCATCGGACTATGGCGCCAAGGGTGGCTCTTTCAGAGGGGGCCTTTCTCGCTTAAGACTGGAGGCCAGGCAATCTCAGGGTGCCCTTTTATTCCGAATCCAAACAAACCAGATTCAGTCTTCTGCCTTTTTTTGATATTTGGCTGCTGGAGAACCAGAATGAGCATCATCCAAATAGATGGCTGATTTGGGCCTGCTGCTTCCAAAAGCAATTAAAGAGTTGGCGTAATAACAGACCCCCCTTCCCGCCTGGAAGGCTGAGGCTGTCAGATCAAATCGCAATGAATGCATAATTGCGAATTTAAATACCATTTGCAGTAGACGGCAAGCTAAAATTATCCCATTTGTCCCATGGATTTTTCCATTTATTCATTTTGTACTCAAGTATACAGCCTAGAGGTGTGGTAAAGCCCCGTCATGCATGCAGTACGGTTAAATTTGGGCTGACATCTGTGTTCGTCACTGTTCTTTCTGTGCGTGGAGTTCAGTCACACCCGGACCCCTTCTGTCAAGGTTCTCTGTCTTTCTGCTGCGTGTCACGCCACAGGAGCTCAAGTCCTGCGCTTGCTCCATACGTGTTGCTTGGCTGAGACAAAATCAAATCAACAAGATTGTTTTCTGCTTTGTTGTTTTTCGGCTGTGTAATGAATTATTCGCTGTGGGTAATTCATGAAAAAGTTTGCCGCCTTTGTAAGCTATGAACTGTGGTTTTTGTTTTGACTGGCAAACAGAATGGTCATTATGGGCTAATAAAATGTAGCGAAATGCGCAGGCTATTTTTTTTCTTCTTTTCTTCATAATAGTAGATTTTGTACACATTTACCACTAATTTTTGAGGTGTTTGTTTTTGCCATGCTGGAAGAGCTACTCCAAGCTATTTTCTATAGCTGTATGATTTTTACAATAATTTTTTATTGTGTAAATGCATTTTTAATCTCTCATTTATTATTAGCTTGACTTCTTTCTTATGACTTCTGACTTTTCTTATTTTATATATATATAATATAAAAATATTTTTTATTAATATTGTATTTTAAAAAAATATTTTTATATATATATATATATATATATATATATATATATATAATATATATACAATTATATATATACATATATATATATATATATATAATACATAATATATATACAATTATATATATACAATTATATTAATAAAAAATATTTTAATATAATTAAATATAAAAAATATTTTGTATATATGTGTGTATATATATATATATATATATGTGTGTGTGTGTGGATGTGTTTGTTTGATTTCAGTGACATTTTCATGAATTTAAGGATTTCTAAGTTCAATTTATTGCTCTTACAATTTTTTTTTTCAACAACACTTAAATGTTTTCTCAATTACAAACGTGTACAGACATGTATGTTGCTCACATATTATTGTAGCAGAATAGTGTAATCCATTTAATGTTTATAAGCAACTGAAAAAAAGCACGCCTGGGCATGTCAAAAAAAAAAAAAAAAAACTCTGGCTCCAGAGGGTTAAATTTTGTATAATGAATCCACATTGCATTGATCCTGATCTTTAGATATCTGCACTGATGTCAGCCTTTAAGAACCGCTGTTGTAAACTTCGCTTCCAGCGTGAACGGCCTGAAGCTAGCCGCAGACCGCTTCCCGGGTGAAATAGTCTTTTGGAATCTGCTAGGAATGAAACCTCTTAATTTTGACAGAGCTAAAAACACTCCCTGAGACAACAACAACTGTATTTCCAATGCGGACTCGCTTCTCCGCTCACTTTTTTTCTCACATGCTCTCTCATCCAGTGAAATGGATATTAGTGTTCCTCTCCTTTCTGTTGGGTTTTGTGGCTCTCCAGAAATCTGTCGCTCATAGCGGTTTGTTTGTGTGTGTGTTAGGGCAGATGCAAGCATGTAAGTGCTGTCAGGTTCCTCTGCAGGTCTCGGCACTTTCTGTAATTCATGACCAGGGCCAGTGATGAAGGAGAGACACTTGACAGAAAGGCTTTCCCTGCAACACTAAATCACAAGCTCATATGAATAAAGGCCTGCATGTACGCACGCACGCGCGCACACACACACACACACACACACTTGGAGCCTCAGTCTGGGCCCTGGGCCTCTCTTACAGGCAAGGGATTATGGGTGTAAAGGCACCGGAGAAGCTGTAAAAGTCAGCTGTTGAGGGAGAGTGGAAGCCCTCGTCTAATTCCCTGCACGGTTTCAGAGATTGTAAAAGCCTGTTCTTCGCTGACAGAGTACAGACAGACCCATATCGTACACATCATACAACTGATGTGGTTTCATTTCATTAGAATGTCTTGTCTACTTTATTAAATATGACTCACTTACAGTCCTTTTAAGGCATCTGGGAAAGGTTTGGTAGTAAAATTCACATTTTCAATAAATTACCTCAGTGCTCCAATGGTAAAACCATCTATTCAGTTTGTTTTGTAGTCGCGTTTTTCATAAAAATGAAATATCATTTATATTTTTAGGTTTTGAAAGAAATCCAATTCTCACCAAGATTTTGATTTATTAAAAATTGTCTTCAGAGTCACATGATCCTTCAGAAATCATTCTAATAAGCTGATTCTTTTTTTTTTTTTTTTTTTTTTTTTTTAATCAATGTTAAAAACAGATTTTTATGGAAGCATTTTTTAATGATTACGAAGTATAAAAGAACAGCATTTAATTAAAATAGGAATAAAACGTTTGAGAGTTTGAGTGCTCTCCATCCGCACTGAACATGCAGCATGTATTTTTTGCTAACTAATAATGTAATTTTGCCATTTTTATTGTTTGATAAATGTACCCAAGAGAACACCACTAACCTTTTCAACCATTTGTTCTTAAATATTTGGATTGATTTGAAAACTCATTACAGATGTGTGTTGCAAGCACATGTCGACTTTAATGTCCTTGGGCCAGCAGCATTTACAAACAGGCACAAATCTTGTGTTCTGAAGGGCCCCTCTTTCTTTTACTGCAGTTCCGGCACTGCAGAATCATTTAATCTTTCAACTGGCTCGGCTGACGTATGGTTGCCTCAAACCTAATATTTTCTTTGCGTAAGGTCATGGAGAGACTTTAATAATTAATGCTTGTACTGAGTAAATATTTTTTTCACCCCCCCTCAAGACCATGTGAAGATCAGCATGTGGTGATGACTTTCAATCACGAGTTGCCTTCTTCAGACAAATGTCTTTGGGCTCGGACAGACTTTCTTCGAAACCCTTAGGAGTTGATGTGTCAGAGATGAAGTGGGCGTTGGTTAATTAGTCAGCCAATGAGCTGAGACGCTGGAGTGAGTGTCATTTTGAGAAGCAGCTCTTTCAGGGGACCATGGCGGCTGTGAGCTGCTGTCAGTTGCACTGATGCTGATAGTTGTGATTGATAGTTTGGTTGGAGTTATTTGTCAGCCTCCATCCCTAGATGTGACATTTTGGTATTTGGTTCTTCTAATGCTGTTGAAGCATGAAGATAAGTGGGCTCCATTCTTTGCCTGCTATTTGGAATGATGCTCTTTTCAGTCAACCAATTTAAAATATGTGCGAATTGTCGTTTGACTTCCCTAATCGGACTTTTTTTGGAGTCACTCCCCCTGTCTTGTGTGTTTTTGTCTTGTGTTTTATGTTGTTGTTGTTGTGGTGTTTTTGTTTTGGTTTTGCAGTCTTGTCCATGAATTGAATTAATTTAAAAAATTTTTTTTTTTTTTTTATATTCAGCAATGTAAGGCTGAGCACGTTAATAACAATCCTCATTTTAGCTGCGTGAGATTCTCCAGCTTCATTGTTGTTGAGCAACCGAAGTGTGAGCTGTTACAGCTCCGCCGTCTTCTGGAAAGGGGGCCGGGAGCAGCAGCTCATTTGCATTTAAAGGGACGCACACAAAAACAGCGTGTTTTTGATTGCACTCAAGCAGGGGCAAATTTGACAAGCTGATCTGTGGAGTATTTGGAGCTGAAACTTAAGAAAATTAAAAACAAAACAACAAATTGAGCTTCATAGCTGTTGGGATATTCCTGACACTTTCCACAAAGTACTTTTTATGCTGCTTTGTTTTGATAAATGTCTTAAAGTAACTTGCTGTTAGTAATTAAACGCATTTAGACGAAATGATATTTAATTGGTAAAACTTTATAATAAGGTCTCCTTTGTTAACATGAACTGTAATATTAATTAATAAAAATCCAGCTGTTCATTATTTGTTAGCGCACAGCGCATTAACTACTGTTTACAAACAACTCCTGATTTTGAAAATATATTAATGAATGTTGAAAACTTACATGAACTCTGATTAATAAATGCTGTGGAAGTACTGTCCATTGTTAGTTCATGTTAACTAATGTAGTTCAATAAAACTTTAACAAACATTATTGTGATGTTTTACCCATTTATTTAATATCATTTATTTTCATTTTAAACACATTGCTGATTTCCTAATTGGTTTACGTATGCTGTAGAGGTTTCAAGACCCGGTTGTCTTAAAAGAATAGTTCACCCAAAAGTGAAAATTTGTTTTGAATTTACTCACTATCTTTCTTCAGACTTACTTTCTTCTTCCCTTTTTTTTTGATCAGAACTATTCTCTATGAATATTTAAATTAAATAATTAAAATACAGATGTTCAGCTATAAGTTTAAATAATTGAGTTGATACCCATAATGCACTTGGCCAAGCCTTTACTTGCATGATTTCCTGTATATTAGTGTTTGATCTGCTCTTCTGCAGTCAGAAGATGAGAAAGATGAAACGAGTAGCGTACATTTGAGATTTGAGTGTTTGTTTTCTTCTATTGATTAGTGTGTGGCTGAGAGCTGTGGAGAGATGCATGTTTACTGCACTATGCTGAATGGATGTTGATGTGCCTTGAGGGAAAACTGTTGAGCGCTGGCTGATTGCTCACAATATGCACATTTTCTAATTGATATTAATTGATTTAATGATCTATGCGTTTACACTCAGGGTTTTCCCTGTTCCACTTTTGATTTGGGTGTCATCATTTCAACTGGACAGTCTTTGTTGCCATTTTCTTGAATTCAGAAAGCTAAAAGATCAATTTACACTGAACCGACAGATGCCGACCAATGCAGACAGTCACCAGATTACAGTACATCGCTTCTCAGACAATCTAGGACTCGACATACGCAGTTTCAAGATGTTCCATCGGCGGCAACAGACGGCGACAGGTGTAACACACACTGAACTGAAAAAAAAAAAAAAAACGAACTGAAACTGAACCCAAAAACCCAATGAAGTGTTCATTGCCGTTGGTCGCCGTCTGTCAGTGTAGTGTGAAATGGCCTTAAAACGACTTTGTATTTCACTAAATATACACAAGAATTATATATATATAATTTAAATTGAAAAATGCTCAGCAACAAGCAGAAATATTAACCCTTTTCTCTAAAACATTAATGCAGGGTTTCCAAAACTCAGAAGTGTTGGGGCTTCATGAGCTGATGAATTGCCGTTTTTTAATTTATGGTTAAATTATATTACCAATTTTTTAAAAAAATTTAAACTCAAAATAGAAGCTAATGTATTGTGACAAGTAACCAACATTAGTGAATTGTGAACATGCAAATAGTTATTAAAATATTAAATGTTTTGTGTCTTTTATATATTTATATATATATATATATATATATATATATATATATATATATATATATATATATATTTATATTTATATTTATTTATTTATTTATTTATATATATATATATATATATATATATATATATATATATATATATATATATATATATATATATATATATATATATTTTATATATATATATTTATATTTTTATATATATTTATATTTTTATATATATTTATATTTGAGTAATGGTGACATTAATTTGGAATTTCTCTTGTTAGTTTTTTTTTTTGGTTTAAGTGCTGTCTCGGCCCAATTACTATATCAACTTATTACATGATATATGGACATAACCCCAATCATTTTTGGTGACATGATATATTGCCCATTACGTTCACATAATAGTTAATGTCACCAACATTTTAGCCAATCACGCTGCCTCTGCCATCACGTCTGCTCTGTGTCTGAGGTGAAAGCGGGGCTCTTCACACACAGAGCAGACACTGACAGATGAAGAAAAGGCGTTACTCAAAGCATAAATGTTTTCTTCAATCCAGTGTTCCGGTGCAAATATAAACGTGACCATACGAAATGATGCACACTCGCCAATAGTGTTAGGGCCGTTCAGGGATTTTTCATTTTTGCATTCCACTGTGCTGTTTTTCCATTGAAAACGTGCGCTAGGCGAATGTGATTTGACAGTTGTGTTCTTGCCTTTTGCTGCGCCTTGTGCATGACACGGAGTTATAAACACACGGTTCTCAAGATAAAAGAAGTTCGGCTTTTAAAAAACATGTCTCCAGAAAAATTGAAATGGCAGCAGATATGGCCTGTTGAAGCATTTGTGCCTTTGCTTCATATGAACTGCTAAGCAGGGTTTGTGTTTTTCAGCAATAGCGTGCCCCTTTACTTTACTGAGAAAAGGTCAGCGAAAAACCTGTAGATGGAAAATCTCCAAGTGTGTGTATAATGTCTCCTAAACTGACTGTCAAACATTTTTCTGCTAGTAACTTTGCACTTTTTGTTTACAAAAGTTTGTATTTATTCAAGTTTTGTTTTAGAATACTTAATTTTTGTCATTTCAATTCCAGTCTGAATATTCTTAGAACGTGCATTATTATGTGGTTAAATTTACCACTAATCAGTAAAATGACAATAATATTGTTTTATTCAATTGCATTATTTTGGGGACAGTATTACCCAACAAAAAGTAGTCATCACAACAGGCCTGGTGCTGTCGATGCTTTTCTCACATTTTCTGTCAGCATATTTCTCACTCTGTCTGAGTCTCTATTTTTGTGTTGTTTTCTTGTTTGCCAGTCTTCTGGGAAGGTCTTTGTTCTTTGGATTTAAAAAGCAGCGAATGGCCACTGTCACTCCATCAGAGAGAAGGGCATGACCAGGGGAAAAAATCTTCAGTTCTTTGCTGGTCAGCAGATTGAAAGTGAAAGGAGTTTGTGTGGTGGTTGCCACAGTTTCAGAAACTTGGAACAGAACATGTGTATATGTATGTATGTATGCATGTAGTTATGTATGTATGTATGTATGTATGTATATGTAGAATAAAATGTATAAATATTTATATATTATTTATACACGCACACATGCATGCATGCATACATAAATGTGTATATATGTGTGTGTGTATATATAAATAAATAAATATATATACATATATATATATATATATATATATATATATATATATATATACACATAAATATATATATATAATGTGTGTATATATATATATATATATATATATATATATACACATAAATATATATATATAATGTGTGTATATATATATATATATATATTTATGTATATATTTATGTGTGTATGTGTATATATATAATTTATATTAGAATAAAAGCTTTTATATGCAGTAGGATATTAAAATATCACACAATATAATTTATAAACACTAGAAAAAGGGACTTATTTCAGTTTGTATATAACTTACTGTAACTGTTTTCCTCATTTTAAGGATATTATTATCTGGCTGTGATGGTGAATATTCTACCAGAAATACCATTGATGGAGCTTAACTTTGGTGAACCCATAATATTTCATTATTAATAACATTAATTGACTTTTTAAAAAACATTTTCATGCTTGCTTATTTCTCTGCAGATTTTTCCTGACTGAATAGCGTTTTTTTTTTTATCATGGTGTTTGTATGTGATAGTGTTGTACACTGCTGTCTGTGGCAAGTTATCAGTCACTGAATCAAAATAATAATGTGAATAATAAATAAGAACATGAACTCTGGCTCTGCTCTGATGAGGGATTGTATACTGCATGAATAAACCCCAGCGTTCCCACAAGGTCATGTCAGTCTCTCAGTGAAGGTGTCTTGAGGTAATGAAGGATGAGAGGGAGTTTCAGGCCTGTCACTTGCCCTGTTGAACCGTAGCTTCATTGCTGCTACATCTTATTTGTTGATATTGTGCAGGCTTTTCTATGCCTTGTATATTTAAGGCTGGCCCACACTAAACGATTTTTAAAATCTTTTCAGGTTTACAAAAGGAATATTCAACTTCTGTAAAAATGAATGAATAAAATATAAAAAAATAAAATGTGTGCTTCCTGTTTAACAGAGGTAGCGATACAAAACACACATCTTCTGTTAAATGAAGAGCTTCCAGTGCGCAAAGTGCAATCTTACTGCAACGTAAATTATTTTACACACTACTAACATACAGCGTCATGTAACACACATTACGTCACTTCATAAGGTTCCCATGGCAATAGGGGGAAAATAATGGCGCTTTACTTGTATGAAGTAAACGCAACACTTTTCAACTTTCTGCTAAGATATGAGACTTTTTTGCAGCGAAAATACAGGGATTATGAAATCATGCTAGCCCCGCATATTTTTCTTGCTGAAATCGGCAATTTATGCGGCGAAAGTGCGGCATATTTGAAAAAATGTGACCCCCGCATAAATATGCGGACTTTGGCTGATTATGCATGAAATCAAGCGATCGCATAATCACGTTTTTCTGGAGGGACTGCATAATGTCACCACTTTGTTATAATGAGGATTTGAACACCTCTGATTGGCCATTGCATTCAATATCTATCTGTGATGTGCTGTATTGTTCATCGCTGCAAAAGCAAGTTGTGAATAGAAACCTTTGATGCTCTCCGTAGCTCAAACAGATACACATAGGGTCGTTTGCCAAATCACCATTATGCCATTATGGAGAAAAATGATCCTAGACCAGCTGTCATGGGCGGCTTTTTCCTCAAAAACATTAAGAATCTGCAGCTGTCAGTGGTGTGAGTGAGATGTCCAGCTCAGCCTTACACACAATCCACCTGTGCTTATTTATCTTTATTGTTCTTTACTGTTAGCTGACAATAAATCACATTTAACTAATCTTATATTAGTTATTATACAAGTTATTATTACATGTATTGTACAATAAAATGTCACTTGAGAGTAGGCTATATTTCACCAAGTTCCACTCGCTTTAAAAATCCTGGCCTTGTCACTGCTGTTAAGTAATCAAGTGTTGGCTAATGTAATTACTAAGCTCACATGAGTGAATGTGTGTTCCTCTTACCAGCTAAACATAAAAATAAAAGCACAGACAATGTTATTTTAGTTCAGTGATTTTAACTTGTAGTTTAAAAATCATTCTTTTTCTTTTTTAGATTGTAATGTTAAATTTATTAGAAGAATGAAATGCGAATTTAACCCTTTTTTTGTACATCTATAGTATAGCTTACTTAGTTACGTTGAGTATATTGTATATAACAATATGAATATTGTTTGTGTGACAACTTTGGGCAGGATTTGAAATAACTTTATTTTTTTTATTTTTTTTATTTTTTTTTTATGAATACAGACAGGAAAAAAATGCCTTTTTTTAATCCAAATAATGAAAAAGAAGTAGAAAATACAGATGTGTATAATATTCAACAAAAAAATGTCTGTTTTCTATTTAGAGCTGCTTTACAGCCGAATTGGATTCTGTTTGCATCATTGAATCATTATTTTCCCTCTTTATCACTGTAAAGCTGCTTTGAAACGATAGAAAGCGCTATATAAATAAAGGTGACTTGACAAATGCGAACACACAAGGTGCTAAAGATGTGTAGAAATTAGCAAATGGACACTCAATCTCTGGAATTTTGTGCGTCCTCATGTTTTGTTTGGGCCTGCAGATCAGCAATGTTATTTTTCATGCTGTCGGTTTCATACATTTTTTTCCTTATGTTGTTCCTTATTTTTTCCTGATATTGTGTATGTAATGAAATTGCAAGTATACTTATGTATATTTCAGCTATTATAGAAAGAACCTAATTACATAGAAAAATACATAAATATTATTTCTGATTTGATCTTGTTTTGAAACCATCTGAATGGAATCTGCACATTTTTGTGCAAATTGTGTGAAATGTATTTATGTATGGTAAATGTTAATTACTATAGAGAGTAACAAATGTGCAAGGGCCAATGTGTGGGATTTTTTTACTTTTTTTTTTTTTTTAAATCTATTTGTTATTAAAGCCGGTGGAAATCTGGACTACAGGGCCAGCAGGAAAAAAAATAAAATCCTTACTGCCCTGTCATCTTTATCTTTTCTTCCACCTCTTCTTCTTTCCCTCTCTCGGACACTCTTATCACTTTCTCATTCAGCTTTTTTCCCTCTGTCCATATGAAGTGCATTTATCCTCTGGGACTGGGGGAGGGAAGCTGTCACATGGTGAAATGCTCGGGCAAATGCAGTTGTTCCACATCAGGAAAGGCACAACTCTAGGGAGAAGTGTGTGTGTGTGTGGCTTCTGAAGCCAACGATATGTCACCCACTTGTGCCACTTATGTTGTTTCAATAGATTAAAATGCAACTACTCTATAATTAATCATGAATGAAATTCATGCACAAATGCAAAGTGCAAATGTTTCCAAAGAACAGTCAGGCTTTTGTTTGCTTTGGCTTGAAGTTTTCAGGACTTTGCATTAGCTGTTTCTGCTGCGGCACTGGAAGAAAGCAGTCAGTCAATATTTAATTTCATGTTTTATTGAGATCAATAAAACATATTGACATCTCGGAGAAATTTTGTCTGTTGAATGGCTTACAGGTGGAGGCTCAATAGATGCTCCGTGCCGTTTGAAGGAGAGCGCGATGGACTGGACCCAAAGTCGTTTAATAAAACCGTCTTTCATCTGGCTTTACTTTAGTATGACTGGGGATGGTTTTCACTCGGCCAAGTCGATGAAATTAAGTTCTGCCATCGTGGACTGATAAAGTAAAGCAATAAGCCATGAGAGCTGTGGTAAAAAGACCGTAACGCATGGCCTCGAGTGGCTCATAGCTGTTGCCGCAGTTTTTACAAAAACACTGCGATCAAAGACACTGATGCTCAATGAATACTGACCATAATAAATGGAAAAAAACAATTCAAGATTTTTTTTAAATATACATATATTTTGAAATATTACAATTTAATTGTTTTGGACCTATTTTGAAAGGTAATTTATTCTTCTTCTGATACATTTTATAATGTTTCTTTGACAAAACAACTTAACTGCATTTATTTAAAAGAAATGTTTTGTAACATTAACATTTTTTTATTTTCTGTTACTTTTGATCAATTTAATGCATCCTTGCTGAATACGTGTGTGTGTGTGTGATATAATATAATATAACGAAGCCCTAACTTTTTAATGGTTTAAACCATGGTATAAACACTAATTGCTGGATACTATATATATATATTAAATGGATCAAAAAACTAATATCCTCGTCCACTCTTATGTTTTTCAGTTATCTGTTTGCTGTTTAGTCTCTCAGTCAAGAGGTATACGTCCTCAGAAGACACTTAAATTACTGCCAGTAAAAAAAAAAAAAAAAAAAAAAAAAAAAAAAAGTCGTAACAGTTGTGATGGGTTCATCAGAAGTTTAATTTTCTCAAGCTCTATCCTCCTGACCTTAAAATAGGAGTTGTTTGTTCATTACAGTCCACAGTGGCGGGAAAGGTTGTGCCTGCCTCTATGCGCTTCCTTTTCTGTGCTTCGCAGAGTGTATAGAGGCCTCCATGAGTCTCATGGCCGCCCGTCTCCGTTTGTGGGTCATTATGGAAAAAGTGGCATTTGGTAATGGCTGTCCTGCCTGACATGTTATGGAGCGTTTCAGACGTAATCCCTGACGGGAAATGGACGTGGATATAGTAACAGCCCGTGGTGCTCTGCATTAAGTGTCTCTCTCCTTTGCATCCTGAAGGGGGATGGGGGAAAACGGAGCACTGGCCTGCTTTTCAGCAGATTGCTGGCTGCCGGCAGCATTGACGTCTTTAGCTGTGGATTGTGGTGGGATGATGGACTTTTTGCGCAAGGGGAGAGCAGGGGTCTGTCTGTGTGAGCTGTTGTAGTTACCCTGGATCTTATTTCTTTCACTCAGACGTGGGAATGATCAGAGTCGGCGACGTGATGACACTGATGGATGCTTCGAATTAGGATTGGGTAATTATATTGAATATTTGCAATGTAAAATTAAACTTCGTTGTGCATTTAATTGGACTAGTTTGGCAGTCTTTTCTTGTTTCATGGTAATGAGAATGTTGCTGTTTAAATAGGATCTCTGGTTTTTAGCTTCTGCAGTTAAAATGTTAAAGGTGGTCATTTCATTCAATTTATTTCAGTGATTTGGTTCAAGCTATTTGTTTTTAGTGAATCATTTCAGAATACAATCAACCTGATTTAATGTGTAATGGTAAAATAGTAATATTTAGGGCTGCCCCCTAATTGTCGACTAATCGTTACTCAATTGGAAGAGGCTCAGTCGACAAATTTTATTTATCAGTTAGTCGCAAGAAGAAAAAAACAACAACTTTGTGTTGAAGTCACGCGGGCCGTGAAGGACAGGTCGTTAATGGTGGGTCCTTGTGGTGAGGAAACTTTCACCTATTTCACCATCTATCTCAAAAATGCCTCATCATTTGAAACGTGTTAGTAGCAACAACTTTATATGGCTGCTCGCTCTAACATTAACCTAGCAAATGTGTGCGCTACTATTAGAAGCACATCCAAGTGTTTGTGTGGAATGTGGAAGTTTATATATATTTTATTCCTGACATTCATAATCGTTACTTTTGACGGTGCTTTGTGGCTCGCTTTATGTGTACACTTTATTGCGGAATAGGCTGTATTACACCTATGAATTAAAGAACTACCATAGTATTTACTTTTCCTACTATGGTAGTAAACGGGGGGGGGTGAGATGCATTTGGCTACTGATATATAATATTAATATAATATATTATATATATATATATATAAGTTTGGAACTACTTAAGGGTGAGGAAATGAGGACAGAATTTTCTCTTTTAGGTGAGCTATATCTTTAAACTCTCATTATGGTTTAGTATTCTCAGTATATATGCAATTATATAATGTGTGAGTAGTAGTCAACTAATGACTTAAATGATTTTTTTCTTTTTTTAGTCTGGGGCAGCCCTAGTAATATTGCTTTGTTTGGTTGTTCGTTCTTTCGTTTGTATGTTTTTTGTTTTTTTTTTCTTTCTTTTTGCTTTCTTTCGTTCCTTTCTTTCTAGGGCTGCCTCCAACTAAAAGTTTTCCTAGTCGACTCTACTATTAGTCGTTCATTTTAAGCCATTGGTTGATTAATCAAATATAAAGGGCTCAAGTACACGTAGAAAGCTTGTCGCAGCAACACACCGGCAGACATCGCATGAAATAACCTTAATAAATAAATAAACCTTTTGAAATAAATAATCTGTTATTATTAACAACTCATTAAAAAATAAATAAATAAATATATATATATATATATATATATATTTATTTATTTTTATTTATTTATTTTTTATATTTTTATTTTTTTATAGATTTTTCCTGCAAAATCAGTGCAGGAAAAGTGAAACAAGTTTCCCAAAATTTGTGGACTCTCAGTAATGATCAGTTTTAGTTTTCTTCCAACTGTTTCCTGAAAACGTGACCTCCATGTGAGTGCCTGTAGACCACACAGAGCTGAACCATGTGGATTACAGGACTTTTGAGAGATCCAGATCATCTCCATAGTAGCGTCTGTGGCCTGCACTCCCAGTGCGACGGTAGATCAGCTCCAGATCACGCCGATGCTTTTCATTTATTCTAAGACGCATGAATGTGCAATGCTGGAATGGAGAATATTCCTCCAGGCGCCCAGGATGCAACATAAGTGAATCGGTATGTGAGAGGGGCGCCTGTAGTTTGCTGCACTGCACACGCTATCAACACCGACAGCACACCTCTGCAATCCATTTACACTGGACCCAATCGATCCCGCTTCTGTGTTGGATTTCGGTTGTTCAGTGATGAAGGCTACTAGACTACATCCTGAATTCATCTTATCTGCTGATGTCACTGAATGGGAAGAGCGAGACTGCAGTAATGTCCATCATTGGGACTGCCCGAAGGCTCTCCGTGAGCACGCTAACCTTAGCACTGCAGTCAATCCCCGGAGAATCAATGGAGTTTCGGGTTGCTAATGATGGCCTCTCGCTGAAAGAGATGCTCACATGTAAATGAGACCTATTTCTCATTCAGGTGGTCTGCGGTAATGAGTTTGTGAGCATTTCTGTTGTGGTCAGTAACTGGTGTCTGTCCGAAAGGCCAAGATCTCATTTTTGTGTCCAAAAGGTGCATTCACGCAGACAGCGATTTAAATAGCCTAAATGGGAGTTATTATTCTATCATAGTTTAATTTGCATAAAGTTTAGAAAATGTTATGACATCTGGCCAAAATGTCAGTGAATGACAGTGTTCTGGTGCAGTTTTAGATGTCTTCAGCACTCTATGCCGGTCACATATTGAAGTGTGAGGGAATTTTAAAGTGTATCAGATTGATACTAATACATTTTAAAATTGCCTGATACATTAATGCTTTGCTTTTTAATGTGAGTTTTTTTTATTATTAATATTTGTAGTAATCGATGATGATGATGATGATGATAGTTGGTTTATTCATTTTTCTTTTACTAATTTATATATTATACTAAATTTGTCTATTACATTTATTTCAAACTATTAGTATTTTAATTATTTAGTTGTTTATTTTTATTTATTAATTTTTATAGGGCTGTCCTCTAATAGTCGACTAAATGTTAATCGACAAGGTGTAATCGACCAAATTTTAATTAGTGTGTTAGTCGCGGGAAAAAAAAAAAAATCATAGCGCGATGGACAGATTGTAACATGGCTGGTCCATGTGGTGATGTAGGAAATCCAAACATTTATTTTAAGATAAGTTAATTTTATTTTTATATTTTAAATATTACAAATATTTAATATTTAATATATATTTTAATTAATTTTATATTAATATTTAACAGTAGTAGTATCATCTTTTGGTCCTTTTTATGTAAATGCTATTTATGTATTGATTTTGCTTTAACAGCAGTTGTGTAGAACGAACAGGTGTGTTATGACATTATTATTTGCTGAGTGCCCTTGTTATTGTTTAATGTTTGAAGTTTCCATAGGCTAGGCTGTTTAAATGGCTCTGCATTGTGATCATTATAGATAATTCACTAGTATTGCTTGTAATGTTTTCATAATGTAACTGATCCTTAGCAATATGTAATTTGCAGCCACTATGAAAGGAGGGATTAAGACTGGCTGCCTGTCTTGGTAGGGTTCATTCTGAATGCCATGCTTAACGTAATTGCATGTTATCGCGCAAAAGAACCATAGAAGAACCTCCTCTATTCCTCTGCCATGTTTTTTTTTTTTTTCTTTTAAGAGCGTAATCCTTCATATTCAAACAAAACGGCAGTGTTTCTTTTCAGTCGTTTCCATTTCACAGTTGGACGATTGCTGGTCTGTTGTCTGCAAATGGCAAGCCTTTCTGAAGTCCAGGCAGGGAGCTGACTGACTTATTATACCTTAGTGTAATGGCTGGATGATTATTTGTTTATTTTCTTTTGTTTCATTTTTTTATTAATTATTATTCATTCATTAGTTTACTTTATTGTGGTTATTTGTATGTTTTTATTATTATTTGTTTTTTGTTTATTTATTATAATTGTTAGCTTTTATTTACTGGTTATTTGTATTTTAAGTTTTTTGTTGTTGTTGTTGTTTGTCAGTAATAGTTTTTGTAGGTTTTGTTAGTTTGTACTATATTTCAGGTAAATAAATGTTTACCCATCATCAAGCCGTCCTAGGTGTGTAGAAGGGCGACCCCTGACCCGGCGTAGCTCCTCTTCTCTTACATCAAAATCCTGACAATTGTTTTTTTAAACTTCTCGTTTAAAGACTTCTAATTTGTGACCTGTGTTTTGTTTTGCTTTGTGTACCCTCTGCTTCCTCATTCATCAATTTAGTGTTGTCAAAACAAAGTCTGTACTGAAATTAAAAAAAAAAAAAGTGATCTCAGCATTGTCAGCATAATGAGCCTGTTGTGTGCTCATTAGATAGGTCTGTGATTGGCTACAATGATCAACGCTTCAAAAGCATGCTGTAAATAGACATCGTTGACGCTCTGCTCCCATGTGTAACCGTGTAAGCGCTCGGTGAAGGTCACCCTTCCACCGGAACTTGACTCTCCTGTAAACACGCATACGGTCGTAGCCGGAAGCCAGTGATTATAGTTTATAAAGTTTTAAATGTGGATATTTTTCTCACAAAAGCCCATCTCTTCGCTTAAGAAGGCATTTATTAAACCCCTGGAGCCGTATGGATTAATTTTATGCACTTTTTGGAGCTTCAAAAACTTCAGACACCATTTAATGCCATTACCAAGCTGGGAAGATCCAGGATATTATTTAATATAACTCCACTTGTGTTCGGCTAAAGGAAGGAAGTCATATACACCTAGGATGGCTTGAGGGTGGGAAAGTTAAATTTTTGGGTGAACTATCCTTTTAAGTAGCTTTCAGCCCCAGTGCAACACGATTGCCTTCCATCTGGAAACACCTCAGTTTAGGTTTTCTGTATTAAAACAATAACCATCTTTCACATCAACGCGACAATCGGATCCAAATCTCAACACTCCCATTCTATGGGTAAATCCTCATACCTACACACTTTTTGTTTCTTTTTAATAAATCCCTTCAGGTCCCTTTAATGATATTGTCTTGTTAAATCAGATTGATATTTACTTCAATGTGAAGCTTGTCATATCTTTTTTTCAAGACCGCCCGTTCCCGGTGGTATATTATCGCTCCCCCTGCTGATTAATGGTTTCAAACTTTTCGTCTGAGCCAATTTGGGTGACGGAGCTGTTACTTGAACCTCCCAAAAATAGAGACCGCATGGAGCGAGATGAATTTTAATCAAGCCCATGCTCAATTAGATGCCTCGAACGGCCGCCTCGGCATGAATATAAAATTGCCCTCAGACCCATAGTTCATCTACTACAACAATCAAAATTGATCTTCCGCATTACTGAAGGTTCAGGCACAGATCAAAGGCTCGATGCTCCTAGAGCAGTCATCAACGCTCATTGAATCCGCAGCCTTGTTCCCGCAGCCATGATGTCATCGATTCTCCATTCCATCAGGGCGAAAAAAAGAGCAATCCATTAGCGGCATGCAGAGGGGCCGTCTACGTCTGACTGAAATGTAGTTTTGACAGAGCGAGATCCTGTCAGATTTCCCCTCGCCACTGTGGCAGCCCAGCTGAAACTGTCCCCCTGGCCTCAGGCCTGCGGCCCAGGGAAAATTGAGTGCACTCCTGCAGAATTCAATATGACGTGCTGGAAATAATGGGCTCCTGTCGCACAGATATCCATCAAGACAGACCATGGACCCTTGTAGACATTCAGCTGCAATAAATAATAAATCATGTTTGGACGATATTAATAAGGTCGCTTGAGAGATGGCCATTGATTTGGTGACTTCACAGTTATCTCGAGCAGGAGTAGTGCTGACGTGTTTGAGGGAAGCTAATATCAGATCTTCTTTCAGGTGTTGTTATGCCTGGGTTCAGACTACACGATATCGTCCGGAGTTTGGCACGATCTTTTTGACGTAGGGTGTCGGGATGGAAGAATCGATCGTTTTATCTCGTATAGTGTGCCGTAGTGGATGACACCTTAGCTGTACTCCGTGACTTGTTCTGTCACATCTGTGACGTTGACCAGCTCGAGCACGGAAGCTCGTCCGTTCACAGCTTTCAAACATGGTGAAACAAAAGTGAGACGATGCTCGGGAAGCAATAGTGCGATAGTCTGTGTTACCGGTGGGACATCACTTGCCCAAGATTTCACCTCACTTCACCTGTTTCGCCAACAATTTGGTTTGAAAGTGAAATGTAGAAGCGAAATGCATGACAAGTTGACTGTCGTAACACACAGATATTGTGTAGTCTGAACCCAGCATTGGGTGCTTTGAAACAACTAGTTGCCTCAAAGGGTTAAAAGTTTCTCGTTGTTTTTTTCCCCTCCCCAATCACAGTGAATGGGACTAGAGTTTTTAAACAAGAAATATGCAAAAGGATCAATCGTATTATAAAACTAGCTTGTACGACTTACGATTCAAGTCATACATTGAGTCAGTGAATCAGAATAGTGTGATTTGTGAACAAATCATTCAGAACTGGTTTAAATACACCATCTAAAAGAAACAAAATCATAAGAAATTTCTCTAGTTGGTAGTGACTGCAACGCGTCACACTGTTTACATTCATCTCGCGTAATGGCTCCTGGGAACGGAGAAAGTTCCATTCTATCGCAAAAACCTAGACCACGATTATCAAAAGTATGGGAATACTTTACACAGAGGCCAAATAAAATGGTCCTTTGTTCCCTTTGCAGAACCGAAATGGCGTACCACTTATGGAATTGGATCTCTGCCAAATTTTTGCGTGCGCAAGATCATATTTTGAGGGTGCAAAAGGGCATTTCGCGTGTGAACTGAGTTGAGGAGAAAATCTTCGTCTCGCAAATAAGAAAATATTTTGAGCGAACGAAAATCAGTTTTGCATTTCAAAGAAGTTTATTTGGATGCGTGCAGATGTTCTCTTTCGCACGTGCAAGGTTTCAGTTGACCGCTCGCGCTCAACACAAACCAGCGTTACAATGTGGCAAAATTCCAGCCAATCAGAGATGAGGCTGCTAAATTCTGATTGACTGGCTTTACAACCACTCACAAGATTCCCTGCATTACAGACAGCTCAAGAGGAAAAATACATGGTTCAGGAGACGTTTGTTCAATGGCTTGAACACTATCAAAGCTCCTTTAAGACTGTATAGAAAGTCTTTGACACTCTTCATTTTAAATTTAAAATGTCTGCCACTGGACGACCACACATGACTGTCTTATTTTTAATCAAAATCAAGTCGTATTATTACATAATGGCGTGTCCCAGTGTTTCTACACCTCAATTAACTGCTAAATTAGTTCTAACTTCTTGCGTAAAAAAAATTAACTAGATTAATAAAAAAAAAACTTAATAAAATAAGTAGTCGACTAATCAAAAAAATCATCATTAGTTGACTAGTTGCACATTACTGATATTACTTAATCTCAACATTTCCATGCAAGAAAGTCATTTCGATTTGGCCGAGTAGTTTTTGGGGAGTGTTTTTGGGTCGCTGTACCTTTTTTTTAAACGGATAATTAGCAGATAGAGCCAAAGTAAAGTTGTTTAAATGCAAATTATCAACAGTGTGTTTTCGTTTAATGAGGATGATGATGGTGATCTTTTCATAGTGCCACATGAGAGAGTGTGGTAATTGTGTGGGCTGTTTTAGTATGCAGAGGCAGCGAAGCTGTGGACCTCCTCGTTTCAAGCGACTGCAGTCTGCCTTTCTGCCGAGTCGGCTGCTCTTCTTTGGTGGTTTAGGACTCATTAGGCCTGTAACGTCTTAATTCTGTCCTCTCTACAAAGCCGTACTGACATCCCTAATATTTCACCTCCTGAAATGCATCACACAATTGATGCCTGTGGGGTTAATAAGCTAATTGACTGACATCTACCCTTTTTTTTTTTTTGCGTGGGTACAGTTTAATTTGCTGTCGTTTTAACAATAAGGGGCTGGAAAACACACCAGCACACTCATTGATCTCATCTGGGCTTGTGATAGCACTTAATTCATTATTATTTCTGAAAAAGCTGAGTTTTTAAAGCGACTGCAGCGCTGAGAGTGCATTTTGACTACAGGGTTATTTATGTTTTCGGATATTTATTTGGTCAGCCGGGAACTAAATTACACAATCTCATGCATTCCTGTGCAACACCAGAACATTTGCTGATTTGCTGAATGCTATTAGCAATTCATTTTTATAGAAATGGACTTTGTATGTTTCCACAAGACAGAATTACCTTTTTTTTTATGAAGCATGCAGAGTATTTCAGGACAAAACCACATTTGTTGCGCTGATGTGAATGGCAGACACTGTGGTTTTTAGGGCAGACTGACCACACGGGTGAACACAGTGTCAGCGCCGACCACAGTCACTGATCACTCTGTTACTGCGGTCAAATGTCTGAAGAGGGATGTTAACGGCAGAAACTATGATGAAAGAGTCTAATAATCATTTACTGCTGCCACATGCTACTTTAAGTGGAGATTTGTCTTTGTGAGTGTCTGTCTGTCTGTAAGTGCCAACATGTGTGATTTGAATTGATCATTGTCCATTAGGGTTGGGTTAGGAAAATTGTTTCCAATTCTGGAATCGGATACATACGGTTAGGAATGGGATACGTATTATAACATTTAAATTTAGATTCCTTTGTGTGCATTTTAATATAACTTTAAATCATTCAAGCTCAAGAAGACGCATGCAAGACATGCACACAGAAAGCCGCCTCTCATACTGAAGTGCACAGTACTGAACAGTTCTCTCACTCAAATACACATAAAAATATCCTCTCAAACACCATCTGTTGTGTCTTACACCCTGTCCTAACCATATGTAATGGGATGAGATTCAAGCGACAAACAATTAAAGTCAATCAAAAATCACAGCCAATGAGAAGAGTGCGTGGGCGGGCTCTCTCAGCAAGCTCCTGGCACATGCATTGAAATGGATATTCTACATAATCAAATTCATGAATGACACTATTTTAGCATTATTAAAAATACATACTGAGTTACTGAAACAATCTTTGTCAGAGAATACACTCGTCTGTTCACAGTGAGTGGATAGTTTGAATGTTCTTCTTTCCTTTCATTTATTTTGAAGATCTGAGGTGAATTGCCTTCAGTACGGCTATAAAAGAGACCAATTATATTCAAACTCAGATCAACATGAAAAAGATACCTTTTATCGTGTGGTGTGGTGTCTGGTTAGGACAGTGTTTAGTGAACCTAAACAGTTGACAGAGAACACGCAACAGTATTGGGTCCGTGGAGCTCTTAAAGTGACAGTAGCCTAATATTCGTACTACCATCTCTATAATAATGTTAATCAAACAAAAGACTATATTTGTTGACTATTTTATATATATATATATATATATATATATATATAAAAATATACTATATAAATATATACATGTATATGTATGTATTTTTTATATATGTGTATATATATATATGTGTGTGTATATATATGTATGTATATATACACACACATATATGTATATATGTGTGTATATATATATATATATATATATATATATATATATATATATATATATTATGTATATATATGTATGTATGTATGTATATGTGCATGTGTATTTTTATATAGTTATTTTACATTTACAGTGACTGCCTGAAAATATTAAAAGTTTATTTCAATCATATCTTTGTTCAGTTGTTTATATTTGTGATTGTTAATTAGTTTATTTGTTCTCTTTTAATTGCTGTGCTTACTTGTCTTTAATAGTGCTTAATTTATATTAGTTAGGAAAGTTGTTTTTGCTGCGGTATTTTTTTTAATTGTAAGTGTTCTTTAGCGTGATTTATTAATTGTAATGAAATCTGTTGCAATAAGACTTGGATATCATTCACATTTATTCTAAGTTGTTTTTGTTTTTTTTTTTTTGTTTTTTTTGTTTTTTTAACCTTATTGGAATTGAAAGTAGGAATCTAAGCAGAATCAAACGATACCCAAACCTCTTGTTCATAAGCTAAAAAATACTGATGACTTTTATATTCTCTTTTATAAATTAACACGCAAATCTTGAGTTGAGCAAATTTTATTTTGAAAGACATCAGTGTAAAGAAATTGTTCAACAAATCTTAAAACGAAAAGCGAATTATTTGACTGCATTTATGTAATATTTGTAGCTGATATATTTGTGATCTGTGCGAGATCTTGTCGGTCTTCCTCCTTTTGGCACTCTATCTCTTATTCTTTCTCTTCATCTGTACTGTAACTGTTCCCTGAGGAATAACCTCTAACCTGATTCCCATGTGCAATCTTATCCAGTTCCTGACTGAACCTTGGCCTCCTGCCTACACATAGTTCCTTTCTTCCACCTGAACGCCCTAGAACAGGTACTGCCCATAACCTGATCCAGCCATTGTTTTCTGCTCTCTGACTTTCAAAACACATCTATTATTCACTTGCTGACAAGTATTTCAGTAGCAATCCATGTCAGCTGCTAAACCAATTCTTTTGTTCTCTTGGTTTCAACCAGGCTGGACAAGCAAAGTTTGTGGAATGCCAAGCCATTAAGTTTTTAGCCTTGCTGTGTTGCATTGAGGTAGAAAATAAGACCATCTTGCTTTCCTTTTATTCACCTGACACTTCCGCACACCTTTTTTGGGACTTTTGGTTGTGATTTTGAAATATTAAAATATTTAATTCATTCAGAATAATTCTGCTGATGATTTATGAATGTGGCATTGTAAAGATCACAATTATCTTAATTTACTGTTAAGTTTCATAATGACTCGCCGTTTTTTTGTGTTGCCTTTTTAAATGCAAATGAGCTGCTGCTCCCAGCCCCCTTTCCAGTAGAAGGTGGAGCTTCAACAGCTCCCACTTCAGATAGCTGGAGGATCTCACGCTGCCAAAATGTCAGAAATTGTCAGTAACGGTGTTCTTAATTTCTTCAAACCCGGAGTCGGACACTGATGGAGAGACTCAGGAAGAAGTTGCAACTTTTAGAATGCATCTGGACGTTTCTGAATGGTTCGTGGATAAATTTGTAGTTGTTGTGGAGTTGGTTCAACTCATCCACTAGCTTGTGCCGTCATGTTAGTCTTTTTGCGGATCCTCGTTTGTGAAGCTGTCCAACGTGAAATGATTTGCGCAAATATTTTACATTTTACCAACCATCTTCGGAACATTTCCTTCATACATTTCCCTTAGTGGCTCAGATGCTGGGAATCTAGGAAGACTCTTATTAAGACATCCAATAACAGAACATTTGTCATGTTTTTGGCACAGACAATGAGATTGATTCAGCAGACACAGGGCGGGATCTATCTCCAGCTGCTTCAGCGAGGATACAGAAATGGCGGACCGCTGCGGCTCTCTCAGGGCAGGATCAATGCTAATAGGGCAGATCGTCACCAGTCATGGGCGGAGCTTACGTATGAAGTTTAGTAGAGAGACTGTTTTATTATTTATGGTGGTTAAAAAAAAGCAGTGGGTGGATTTTTACCATTTTAGGCCGGTTGTTTACACACACTGTGGACACGCATCTGTGTTAAATTCACTTTTATAAGGTGTTTTTTGCATAATAGGTCCCCTTTAATTCAAGAAAAAAATCTGCTTTTATGTTATGTTTGTGAAACGTGGTATGTTTTCAGTCTCTATACATCTGTTTTTCTCTTTCTTGAGCCGCCTAATTGAACTATGTTGTCACTCTCCTTTGGCAGGACATGCTTCCTATTTTTAGACTTCCATTTCAGGGTGGCCGTGTTGTCATCTATTTTGAAACGTCTATTCAGTTTTTTTTCCCCCTTGGCTTTCAGGGCTGTATTTATGATAACAAAGAGGGCTAGTCACTCTTTTGACAGCCTTTCTTTACACTGCAGATGATGGGGGTGATCCAATTTTCACTATGAACTACAGTCTGAGGCCCTTAAAAATTGCAGTCTGCTTTGTTGGCATATCCTGCCAACAAGTCCACTGCCACAACTCAACCTTGACATTTATGCAAAGACATCAGTGAGATAAAATTTTAAAAACGCACCCTAGTTAATGCCACTTGAAAGATGCCACCCGCTGTTTCTGTTTGTCATTTTCTAGATTTTATTAGTGTTAATCTTTCAAGTCAAATTGAGATATATATATATATATATATATATATATATATATATATATATATATATATATATATATATATATTATATATATATATATATATATATATATTTATTTATTTATATATTTTTATATATATATATATTTACATATATTTATATATAATCTGTTTATTATTGTCTTATCAATGTTGAATTTTTTTTTCCTATCATACTGTAATACTGTACATAGTATTCAGGATAAATAACGGTTCAAAAAGTTAGAAAGGACAGCATTTATTTGAAATAGTTTTTTTTTAAATCATATTTACACCAAACGTGAATGGTAGTATATTACGATTTCTACAAAGTATTAATTAGAGAAAAACTTTTTTTTTTTTTTTTTACATTTATAATAAGAAATATTTCTTGCGCACTAAATCAGCATATTAGAATTATTATTGAAGGGTCATGTGACACTGAACACTGGAGTAATGATGAAAATACAGCGTCGCATCACAGGAATACATTTTAAAATGTTATCGTTGAAAAGAGTTATTTTATATTATTTAATTTTATACTGTTTTTACTGCATTTTTAATGCTGCCTTGGTTAATTATTCCTTACTTCTGACTGGTAGTTTATATATGGGTGTGAAATAAACAGTTTTTTTTTTTTTTTTAAATTGTGTGAAAAATTACTGAAGCGTATTGCAGCTTCCCCAGTTGTATGTGGAGGCAGAGAGGTGTTTAAACAGTGGTTAAGTGTAAATGAAGTATAAAATATGTGACATCTGGGTTCAGGGGAATTTCTCCATTTATGGTGTTCATTTCTCTCGGGTCCTTTCAGTTTAGATTTGCTCTTATTTCAATGGTTTAGGATCAGGGTCGGTGAGAGCAGCTTTAGCCCTGGTCTGATGTTTTATTCTCCTTTTGTGTTCCAGGAAGAAGTGTAGACGCACAGCTGGAAGATCTTGTTCAAGGCTGTGTGAGATCGGAGCACCATCCGCTGCTTTATAATAGTGGGTAAGTGAATCCGCAGTGAAACGCTCTCAAACAGAAATTTTTCACATGTAAAGAAAGAAAGGTGGAGCACCACCGCTGGTAGGATATGCAAAACAATCTTTTGCTTTATGGCTGTAGGGTTTCTCAAAGGGCTTTATCGGAACTGTAGGCACTAATACTATGTGAAGTATCAAAATTATGACCATCGCAGTGATTTTGATGCGTTGTTTATGTCTATTGTCACAATCCCTTGCTTTCTTGTCACTCGCAAGCTGTTAAGATGTTTTGGTGTCTGCTGAAGTTGGCAGGATTTATTCGTTTCCGTGAATCCGTTCAGTTTGTCTGTTTTGATAAAAAGTTTGCGAAGTCCTGTGTGGCATTTTTCATAATTAAAATGGATACATACTCAAAAGTTTGGGCTTGACGATGTTTTTAAAAAGTCTCTTATGCTCACCAAAGCTGCATTTATTTGATGTAAAAACTGGAATATTTTTGAAATATTATTACAATTTAAAGGGACAGTTTTCAATTTGAATACGTTTTAAAATGTAATTTATTCCTGTGATGCAAAGCTGAACCTTCTCCAGTCTGTAATGTCCCATGATGCTTCAGAAATCATTCTGATATGCCGATTTACTGTTTAAGAAACATTTATTATCATCGATGTTAAAAACTGCGGCGCTGCTTAGTATTTTTGTGGAAACCGTGGCACATTTTTCTCACGATTCTTTGACTAGAAAGTTCAAAACCGCATTTATTTGAAATATTCCAGTTGTTTTCAGTTTGTAAAAACTGTGTAAAAATTCTTGTTTTTACAATTATTATTATTATTTTTTTTTGATTGGTTGGAATAATGATTTCTCTTTTTGGGACAAAAAAGTCTGCCAAGCTATTTATTGTCCAGTATTATGTGTAATTTTTCAAATACATCAACCAGTCTGAGTAGGTACTCTGATTTAAATTGTGGATGACATTTGTACATTTGTACATTATCATGGTAATATGACTCATCTTTTTAAGAATTAAAGAGTTGCATTAATTTATTTAACAAAGGAGGTATGAATATAGCCTTTGTGTTAGGTTTCCATGACTTTGCCAGCAGAGACATACGGCTGTCTCGGAGATGAAATTACATGGGCCTGGATTCATTTACCTCTCACTTTTCAGCTCTGACGTGCGTCAAGTTCTGTCATTGACGCCAGTTGCCATTCAGAGTGTGCACGCTTGAAGGCTGGGTAACACTGATTTGCTGATTTATTTCAGATGGATGTAGATGAATTATTCAGTTGCGACATCAACAGGCGTGTTTTTAGTTCTTTTATTGTTGCTTGATCGCTCGTTGCTGATGCCCTCACATTAGCATATAATTCTGGTTGTTACAGGTTACTGCACAAAGCTAATATAATGACACAGATGACAGGATACTTCCAGATTTGGAATAACAGGGTTCCAGACTGCGACCAAAATGGTCGCATATGCGACCTTTTTTTAACGAAGTGCGAGTAAAAATTTTATATAGTCGCATTTGTGCGAGTACATGATCATGTTATTCGCGCGTGTGTAACAGAACGAGGTATCAGCAGCTGCTGCCGTCCGTAACCGTTTTGCTTTCAAAATTAACAAAATTTTTATAATGAATGAGTACATCATGAATCCATTTTCCAAACCGTGTTTTTGTCTTATCCTGAATCACTACGGCGCGCCTATAATAAGTGTTTATATTCGGACTATTTCAGACTGGGCTCGGCTGCGCTGCGGAGTATCACAGTCCCTGCGTGACTAGTCATAGACAAACAGAGAGAAGTAGTTCCGGCTACAATGTTCTTCCGCAAGACACATGCAGTTCTATTTATTAACCGCTAGAGAGCGAACGTACACGCGCATTGCACAATGATGATGAAACGCGCCAAATTTCGGAATTAAGCCATATAAAAATGAAAAGGTTAATCGCTGAATAATAATCATAAAAAAAACAAAGTTTGGAGTTGAAGGATGCTGGTGGAAAGGACGAGCCATGCATACAGACACATGATGATGAGCGCACAGGTAGAAATGCATTAAGTTACTTCAACAGCAATGGCTTAGACCAGGGTTCCTCAATAGACCGCGAGAGAATGTTTGGCCCGCGCTAATGTCAAATAGTGTTGTCTTGGTAATGTATATAAGCACGTCTCTGTCGCGAAAATTCAAACGCTGCATCATTGCTTTCATTGCGTAACCGCTGGTGCGTTGAACATGCTCGCGCTCCGCTCCAGTGGTCACGCGCAGTTAGACTGTCAGCGACTCAAACTGACTGGACAAAATAGACTCAAAGGTGAATGGACTAAAATGTTTGGTTTATTTTGTCTGACCAACCGCAACAAAGAAAGAAAGTAAACTGTATGTGAGAAAGTACAGTGTTTGCTTTTATATTATTAGTTACAGAAAGGCAAACTAAAGGCTAATATTTTCTCATTTAAATTAAACATTCAGCAAATACACATCTATATCATTAAAACAAATCTCTGAATATCTAATTAACATTTAATTTCATAGACCTTGCAGATTTATTCGAATACAAAAGTGAGATTTTCTGAAGTGTTTGTAACCCGCGTGAACGGGTGACAGTCGATCTGTGTGAAATGAATTCAGACTTCAGTTCAGCTTCACGGGAAACGCGATCAAATATACATATAATATTACATTTGAATTAAAATAAATGTAAATTATAGATATATATACCAGATTTATATCGGCCATCAGCCACTGTGATTTAATATATTTAAGATTAATATTAAATATTAATATTTAAAAGTACTATTCATCAAGCATGCATTGATTAAAATTGTTGTAGCAAAAAAAAAAAAAGGTGCGACCAAATCATGTGCTGGTGCGACCAACTGACAAAATTGGTAGCACCAGTGCAACCAGTGGAAAAGTTAGTCTGGAGCCCTGGAATAAGAAGCATATTTAAAGCTCCCTGGTAGAAGTTACCTGCTAGGACACAATTTATTTTCAATGAGATGGGCCAGTGGACTTGGCATTTATAGTGGCACAATGCTGTAAAACTGCTTCACCACTAGCTGTTACCATCCAAAGTTATGAATTTACTTTATAATAAAGCACCATTTCCATCCAGAATCGTCGCTTCCTGGTAAATATCTGTAATAAAAATGGACGTTTCTGCAATCGGCTCTTTTTTTGTACATCATAAATGAGTTGCGCCTCAGAGCACCCAGAGCAAATGCAACAAACACTCTTGTTCCCTCGCGTCCCGACTCCTGGTGTTCGGGAACGCAATTGTGTGTGACAATTCTGGGAGGTAATTAAATCAAATCCTTTTGATGACAGACTTTGGCTCAGGCATTTCAGAATGACCAAACCAACATTTGAGATGTGAAGTTGTCCCAATATCCAATCACATCCACTGTTCAGCCAAAGTCTTGGGAGTTTTTTGTTGCGTGTCGAGGGATGAGTGTTTCCACTGTAGTTTATATGCGTGTCGTTTTATTGGATAAAATGATGATCCGCTTCAATTGACCGCTTATGTTTTTTTCAAAATGTGGGTATTAAGATTTTTTTGCACATCTTGGCTTTTTTAATGCAATATCTGAAAATTCACATAAAAATTGGTCTATGGAAAAATAGCTATGACAGGATGCATGCAACCAATATTTCCACACATCCACTAAAAGGCTTGGATTAAAAAATCAATCTTGTAATGTTAAGAGTCAATACCGGATTATTCAAAGTAAGAAATTAAATGTTTTTACCCAAGATACACTTTCATTAGCGTTTACTGTGTCCTCTCAGGTCTTATATCCTTTCTGTGCTATTTTAAGGCGATTAATAGAGCAGGGTCTTTTCTGTCCCTTCTGTCAAAGTCACAACCCGAGCTGATTTTATTATGATCCGCTCTGCATCACACCAAGAATCCTGCCAGATTTGAGGGAGTTCAGCTTGTTCATTCAGGCTGATACGAATGGCTTTTTCAAAGCTTGCATTGTTTGAGAGGTGTTTCTACAGTCTCAGAGCTTGTTGCAGCGGCTTAACAAAACCTTGGGGCTTTGCATGTCCCTGGTGAAAAGCTCCTCTTGTTTTAGAAGTAAGCCATCTAAAGACATGGGTGCCTGGGGTCTGGAGTATTCTGTGATTCTGGGCCCTTCGAGGTTTCTTTCATTTGCTTTGAGGAATTAACTGTCTTACAAAACGACAGCCTTAAAACTGCAGCGGGGGACTCATGGGAGCAGCAGGGTGGAGAGAGCAGATGAGCACCTGCTCTCCGATGCTCTGCAGGTGATGGTAGAGAGATGCTTTGCGGGGGGAGTGCAGAGATCCCCAATCAAGGGCATTCACTCTCCACCACTAAATGAGATTATTGAAACATCTCATCTCTTTTTCTCATTCTCACTGTCCAACAATAGAGGTTGGTGGGACATCATCATATGAGTAATTTAAATCACCGCAGCAGTATTTATCACAATATAGTTATTTTCAAAGGAAATTCATAAAAACCAATTATAAATTTTATTAAATGAATAAGGATGGACAATATATTGATACCATATTAGCATGGATATTGGCAATTAGATATTAGTGTAGTTGATATATAATGTAATATATAATATAATAATATAATGTATTCTAAAAATTTTATGTGTGTGTATATATATATATATGTGTGTATATGTATGCATGTATATGTATGTATATATGTGTGTGTATATATGTATGTATATATGTATGTGTATATATATGTATATGTGTGTGTATATATGTGTGTGTAAAATATATATATATATATATATATATATATATATATATATATATATATATATATATATATATATATATATATATATATATATATATATATATGGGTCTGAATACTTAGGGCCATTTGATATTTCACTTTTAAACTTTCTAAAATTCTGTGTTTTTCTGTCAATATGGGGTGCTGTGTGTAAAAAAATGAGGAAAAAATGAACTCACATGATTTTAGCAAATGGCTGCAATATAACAAAGAGTGAAAAATTTAAGGCGGTCTGAATACTTTCCGTACCCACTGTGTATGTGTACATGTAATTTTTTGTTAATTTTTAAATATTGGCCAGTATTTTAATATTGTGCATCCCTAATTGTAATTGTTTTATTTTGGATGCAACCCATGATTTTTATAATGTGTATATATATATATATAATGTATATATGTATGTACTTGGTGTTGTTAGTTTTAGATGGTTTCAACTGTGGTGGAAGAGCCACATTAGTAGCCAATAACAAGTAACCAAACGTCAGTTAAATTCTATATCGTTATGCATCAACATGAACAAACGGCACTAAAAAGTCTTTTCATCTTTACTTGTTTAGTTTACTCCATATTTCTTCACATTGCTTTAGAGTCATCTCTTGTTTAGATCTTGACTTTGATGTTTCACCATGTGGTCTGCAGTCTTCTTTTGCTCTTCCCGGTCTAGGTTGCTCCCTTACTTACAGATCACATCCCTTCTGCTTATGTATGGAGGCAGATATGCGCTCTCAGGTTTGATCTTTTTTTTTTTTTTTTTTTTCTGTCATCCATTACTGTAATAAGACCTTGCTTCAGAGTTAGCAGAAGCTGTATTGGACTGTAAAGTATCTTCAATGACCTTTCAAAATAACAACTGTCCCTTGATGATGTATAAATGCAGTGTCTAACATATATGGCACAGACCCTATTTGCTTTGGCTTGTATGGGAAACACGAATTCTATTCTGACTTGTTGTTGACCGATCCTGTTTTACATCCTATAAAACTTTTTTTTGCTCAAGTCTGAGTTTTGTAAAACTTATTAAGCTGTTCTCTGGCTGTTTATTGATCAGAGATGAATATAGTCGCTCCCTGTAGGCCTGATTATAAATCTACACCCTGCTTTACAAAAAGAGCCGTCTTGTTCTCATCTGAGAGTTTTTGGAGAAAGTTCTGCCCAGACTCCCAATGATCCGATACCTGGATCAGAGCCATGAGTTTTGAACAACAGCCAGATAACTGTAGAATGCAACAGTGTGGTTCTGAAAGTTCAAATACCATCCGTTTTCCTCAATGAGAAAGTGAGTTGACCTCTCTACAATCTCAAAAATCTGTCATATATATGTTTGTGAATTTAGGTGACACAACATTAGAAATACTATCATTTTTAAATAATTTATTATAATGTTTTTTGCTTCGAATCAAAGGTTTTAATGTGATTCATCTTCATGCTGATTTCTTTAGTTCAAGGCTTAAAGGTAGGGTAGGCAGTTTCTGATCGGCTAGCAATAACAAGGTAGCTTTGAAAGCGTCCTTCACAATGCTCTCCAAAGCCACGTCGTCTTCAAAACACACGGACGCACAGGTTGCGCACAACCAGGGCTGATTCAGCAAAGTGTTTCCTCATGTCGAAATATGACTGCTGCATATTCATTTCGGTGTTGATGTTGACATAAAAACTCCGATAAATCCGATACAAAGCATGTGAACGGCTCAGGGTAGAACATCACAGGCTATCATCTCATAATCGACCCTTCGCAAAGACTTGCAAAGACCCTTTAGTTACTGTTGCTATGTCCGACAACGAATGCGCTCTCACGCCACGCATCATGTTCTCATGCAGTGAAAAATACATCCTGGAGCAAATAGGACTCCGACAACGCGTCGACAGACATATGAAACAGTTTCATATTTAGTATATTGTAATTTTTTGAAGAAGTTTGAACAATATATAGCGTATAGTGTGTCTTTAATGTGTCGTGACAGATCGCTGTAGCTCCTTCAAACGGTTCGTGAACCGATCGTCTCTTCGTTTATAGCATCAAATAAACATGAATGAACATCAGAAGGAATGTTGTTTCAAGCTCAGAAAGACGTGAGTACACACAATTTTTCAAGTTCACCAACGTTAATCTACTAACTCCCCTGACTGCTTTGTCAGACAAAATGGCGGATTCGGGGTTATGATTGGTCAGGTCACCTGTCAATCAAAGTGTTTGCGAAGGGTCAATTAAGGTCACGACATGGCGTGAATGCATCATAAATTCGTTGTTTTGTTTCAGTAGGAACTGTAAAGTGCGGTCTGTGTTTGTTTGTGGCACTCTGTCACTGTCTGTCTACAACTCTGCGTCGCCTTACAGAACCCACTGATGACGTGTGATTATATGCATGGACAGGGTGCGCGAAGGGATGGAAATGCATCATATCGAATCTGTCATTGCATTCAGTCCGAATGCAATAATTTGACAAACATTTTTTGGGTCCTGAGATGTCAACAGATGATATATGTAAAAAAAAAAAAATATATATTTAGAGAACTTGTTATTGATTGCTATCAGGATGTGAGAGTTTCAACCAGTATAACAAAGTGTTTAAGTGTTAAAAATTACCTACCCTACCTTTTTAATCCTCTGAGGATTTTTTTTTTTTTTTTAAATGTCTATGGATAGAATGAATGTGGGGAAAAAAGCAAAGGCTGCTGAACGAGAATGCACTCAATGTTACTGCATGCCTGTGCAGTCACCCACAGATCCTCTCCGTGTCTACTAGACACCAATATCGTTTCTGCCATCCTGGTCGCCGCCTCCCGCTCCTCCTCACTATTGATGGATGACCCCGTTGATAAAGAGATGCAGGACTGCAGTGCAGCGTCATGCGTTTTACGGTTACAATTGCAGATCTGGGACTTCTGCGGCAGCTAACGAAATTGAAGAGAGATGAATCTCCTTGTGCCTCTGTCCTTTGTTATGTAGAACAGCAATACATCTTTTCACAGCGATATTAAAATCTCTCTTTTATTTCATATGTGGGTAGTGAGGCATTAAATTCTGTAATGGTCCAGTACTTTATATATGTCAGAACTGGCAATGTCGAATAAAGCTTTCATCGATCATTTTCACGAGGTAACTGCTCCTCGCTGTGCAATACAGGTCGAGACTAGGAAGGGGTTGCTCGCCTTTTCAGCTTGAAGTCTACGTGGTCTTGTCTCAATCTGAGCTGGACTTTTTCAATCTTTTTTTGTTTGTTTCTCTCGAAGTGGGGCGATCAGAGTTCCCTCAACGCAGTCGTGTTAAAACATTTGTGGTGCACTGCAAACACGCAGCTTACGTATTTCACAGGATCAGTTTACATACTCTTGCATTTTTGTTTCAGAGTGATTGCCGTTTTTAACAGCAAGAGAAACATCAGTTTATTTTTTTAATGTCTGTATAGTTTTTATAAATTAATTAAGCATCGGTGTGTTATTTTAGTACATCAAGTTAAACTAAATGAAAATGAGAAGTGTTGCCTTGGTTTAATAAGTTTTTAAATTTTATTCGAGTTAATGTTTGTTTTATTTCAAGCAACAAAAATGTTTTTAGTTGAACTAAATTATTCGTATACAATATATAATTTCCGTTGTTGTTATTATTATTTATAATGCATTAATAAAAATAATTATAATATAATATAATATAATAAATACTAGAAAGTGATGTACAGAAAGTACCAGTGGTATTAATAAACTTTTTTCTTTTTTTTTTTAATTAATAAATTTTCCAGATTTTGAATAATGGAAGTATTTTAAGTAATGTAGTGAGTGTTGAACGAATCAAAACGTCTTACATTTGACTGCAAATATTCAGCGCAGCTGTACTGGGTGAGTACAGAGTTGGAACTAATTGATTACAGAAAGCTTTGAGCGGAGATTTTAGTCTACTTGGTGTCATTCTAGGTTCTTTTGAAGCCGTTTTCATTGGCGTAGACGATATACAAACTGGGTGGCTAATATTTGTCTGAAACATAGATTTATTTATCCGGCTGAGCCACAGCCACGCTGACATCCTGCTGGAAATATGACCGGTGCGATAATGAGGGAATTAAATTATGCCTTTTTCCTATAGCATCATTTATTTTCATTATGGGTGCAACAAATAGGAGTTCTCCGGGTTCAGTCATGGTCCCGTGGGAGTGGGGACGTGGAGTGAGTTCATTATTGAATTTGCTGTCAATATAAATAAGTGCAGTGAAATCTAAGGGCAGCTGCCATCCTATCATCTCCCATAACACACATCAGAGCTGAAGCCCTGGAGGTTTGGAGCTGTCCTGATAATGCTCCACCTCTGCTTCTGCAGACTTGTCAATAGTGCCAATTATGTAGATGGGTGTGATTTTTGTCATGTGGACCGGGGCAGTGTAAGGAAATTCCAATACATGTCCCATCTGGCATGATTTTAATCAAAAGTTTTTGACCTCTGCCAGATAGTCCTCTATTTGTTATTTAAGGCCTTCGACTGAGCTTTTATAGACCTCTAGATGTTTCTCCTATCAAAAAAGTGTGGATTTTGGAAAAGAGGGTTGTTGAATCAGTTGCTGTAATAACCTTTTTTTCATTTGGCTAAGAAGTTGCACGCTGTCAATGATATTGCAGGTCTTTACCCGGGGACTCGGCTTCTACAGAGAGTTGTCTTATCTGGAATATTCAGTACAGATGTGTTTGACGACATGAACACTATCATTTTCTGAGGCAGCAGTGAACGGTGGTGCTATCTGATCAGGTTGTGTCGGAGGAGCTGAATCTGTGCTGCTGGATCCAGTGCGACGCTGTTTCCATGCACATTTAATTTATGTAAAAAAAAAAAAAATCAGGATATCACAAAAACATTATGCCGATAAATCAGAAAATCATCACTTCTGGAGAAATGGCAAAGGAAATAGTTGTATCCACTGGGGAAGCCACTGTGGCTCTTTTATTGAATGTAGTAAATTATTTGCAGTTCAGTATTATTCAGTATTATTATTTTGTAATTTACTCGTTAAATGTGTTTCTGTTATAATTCATGCTCATCTCACAGAATTATTAATATTTAAATTTACAAAAAAGTTTGGGGTCAATGCAATTTTTTTTTTGTTGCTTGAAATTCATACTTTTATTCAGCAAGGATGCATTCATTTGATCAAGTGACAGTAAAGACATAACATTGCAAAATATTTCTGTTTCAAATGAATGCTGTTCTTTTTCCTGAAAAAAAAAATCAAATAAATTGAATCCCACTTTAAACTTAAAATTATTGCTATTATTTATTACTAACTTAAAAGCAATAGTGATATGTTCTGGCGAAAACATAACCCTTGAAGAGCGCTTTCCCTTTATGAGTGTATGTTGGAGGAAGATACTGTGTGCATGTCATGATAGCTGTGTGTACTCGTGCGTAAAATGAGTTGTTTATTCTTTGAAAAAGCAAATCTTTTACTTTGAAATGTGAAACATTAAACTCTTTGTCAGACCAGACACACACAAACTCCTGTTATTATGAGGACTTTCAGTGTGTTGCAAATTTCTTTTCTTCTTTTTTTTTTTTTTTTTTTTTTTAAATATAATGAAATAGCATGGGTTCATGAACTGTTCTGTTCAAGCAATAACATGAAAAGGATTTTGGGTTTCTTAGTTTTGGCTAGTGCGGCACGATTCTGGATAAATTGAGAATCGCCTTCAAACAGATCACGATTTTGAACGGACAGCTAAACAAAGTAATGTAATTTACTAGAGGTTCTGACAAAATGTTATTGCTGCAGTCCATTTAAAATGTTAAATTAATCTGAATGAATGTTTTTTTTTTCTTCAAAATGCTTTCAAACACTCCTGTGTGTTGATCATTGTGGTCAATCACAGATATATCTGTTGAGCATGTGAACAAGACGGCCAATACAAAGGTGTTTGCGAATTCTGCTCAAAATGTGAGAAAATGTATTGCTTTTACGCTATGTAAATATTGATTTGTGTTCATTGGCAAACTTGGCGCTGCGTGCCGATGAATGTTTCTGCTGCTGGGTGCCCACGCTAAAATGTTGATCTTCTGGCAACATTAAGCCCTGGAGAAGAGAATGGTAGATTCACTAGTGCACATGCAGTAGGAGCACACACATATAGCCTGTAATATCTGAAGGAGAGAGGGTGCGCGTCCAGTTTTGCGCGAGAAGGGAATCTGCCTGCGTGTGGAGATTCCTGCTCGCGCATTTGATGTGCTTTTGACATTTGTCATTATAATAACACCGCCTAAATAAACTATTAACATGAGAGGAAAGTCATGTCTGAAAGTTGCAATCGACTAAAAATAATTTTATTGGATAAAATGAATGGAGAATATCTGTTTTTCTCTACGTTTTTGACCACTTCCATTGGGGTGGCGCCTAGCATCCACGAGATCGGCGCATGTTCTTCGGAAATATTTGCCATCGGAATGCTTTAAATCGTCAATTTGGGAAGCTTTGAGCAGCTCTTGAGGGTCTTATCCAGTATGTGAGATGAAATCCTTGCTGGTTTAGCTTTGCTTATCGGCCATGATGAGGCCTGCGCTTATTCCTGTGCGCCCAGTTGTCATCAGCCTCTCTACGATATTGCTTTGGTTGGTTATTTTCACAGCTAGAACATGACAGCTGCACAAATTGATTTTTAAATGCCGTTTACAGTTTTTATTTAATACTTTGCTAATGTAATATCTGGGATGGGAAAAAAGTAATGCAGACATAACTGAAATGCTGGACACGACTTGCGTCATGCAGGACGCGGGACAAAGCTCCCAATTTCGGGATTGTACCGCAAAATGTGGGACGGGTGGTCACCCTTGTACCGACTTAGTACCATAGTCAATACTTTTGACAACACTAACCTATATATCTTTTATCGGATCTTTTAACAATTAATTATGCAGCTCTAGTATTGGCCAGAATTTTAATATTGGTGCATCATTAGAAAAATGCTGAACTTCATTGTGCTTTTTGTTTTGGCAACCACACAACCCTAGCATTGAAACTGTGAGAGTTTCCTCCCTCATAGAATGATAATGATAATAATGAGGCACTCCATTTAAAATACCTATTTGAAAACCTCAAGAACACTCCGTATAAATGCTGCAAAGCGGCAGTTGTTGTCATTCGAATGTTGATTTTTGCCATTTGCTTTTAGGAAAGAGCCTCAGGTGCAGCGTGCTGGTTTCTGTTGTGCTGGTTTTACACCTGTGCGCTAAATGACATCAGCACACTTTTTATGTTCGATTGAGTTATGGGGCACATATGTGTGTGCTGGTATGGGACTAGCAAAGGGCTGTTATGACCGAGAGCTGTTTAGACTGCCCTCTGACCCACAATGCCTTCAGCCGGTGAATCAGCAGTTTCCTGGCCGCTGGGCAGACCGTACGTGGCATTAAACATCAAAGCCGCAGGTCCGCAGAAGTCATTTCCACTAAGCTGAGAAAAGACCCCGGCTGTTGTCTCATAAGGGCCTGAAGACGTTCACTCAAAAGGATGCTGGGGTTCGGTTCTTGATTATGTAAATCAAAACCCTTCTTCTGAATCAACCATATTTTGGCTTGGGAAATCGGAATAATTCAGCTGTCAAGCTGGGGGACCATTTAAAAGTGATGTAAAATTTTGAAAAATACAGTTTTAAAGAAATTTTTTACTAATGTAAAAGTTAAAAAAAAGTTTTTTTTTTTTTTTTTTTTACATGTCATTGACATGTCTGGCAAAATGTACATTTCAGACCATTTGTACAGGCACAACTTTATTATTTATGCTTCTGAACTTTCTAACTGCCCTAAAATTTGATTTGTCAAAAACTTTGTTTCATTTATTGCTGGCTTTCTCCTCCTGTCTGCTGCTCAACCATCATGCCCGTTTTTCAGGTAGGATCACGAAAAATGATTTTCTATTTTTCTGGACCTTTTTTTCTTTTCTAAAAGGTAATTTTTGCCCTTAACACGGCAATAACTGCCTGAGGCCACCCTCTCCCTAAAGTCCAGAGTTATATCGGTGGCTTTATTTTTGATGACTTGAATTGAGGTGATTTGGTGTGATTGTGTTTACGAGGATGAGCAAAAATGTGGCAGAGAGAAGCAATGAGTGAGCAATAAAGAAATAATTTCATTATGAGATAAATGATTCCTGTCAGAAACTACAAAAAAAAGAACCGTTTTTGTTGTTAAAGGTTTCTTCCATACATTCAAGCTCCGAGAATCAGTATTTATGATTTTGTTTGGCTGTTGAGTGTTGTTATAGATTTAATTTAATTTATATTTTTTATTGTATTTATTATTATTATCATCATTATTATTTTATTTTGTGTTGATGTTTAATAATCATCATACTTAGGTGTTTAATATAGTTTTTTTACCCTCCATATCAGGCATTTTGCTTGTTTTTATTTTGCATTAGTTATTAGAGATGATATTTTTTTTTCATAGCTTTTTCTTTTTTTACCCCCCATTTTAGCTGTCAGACTTTCAAGCATGCAGTGAGTTTTTTTTATGAAGTTGGATATCTCCGAATGGCCTTAAATTAACTTCTCCTCCCTTAAATCGACCGTGAAAATGAACAGCTGTTTCGTTCACGCCATCGCTATGCAGAATCAAATCAGATTGTTAATGCTTACGCCTGTTTGTTTGTAATCAGGATCTCCTCCTATAAGCTGAACAGCAGTGCTTTTTCAGAGCGGGGTCACTGCTACTGTGATTTCATCAGGCATAAGTACAGGTTCACTAGATTAATGCTGCTGATGTAATGAGAGCAGAAGTTGCTTGTTTCTGTGTCTGTACAGTCTGGGTCCTCTCTGCACCAGCAACCTTTAGGATTCAGCAGGCTGGAGATGCGACAAAGTAGGGCAGAGCAAGGGGCTTGATTTTGTGGGTATTTATGGTTTTATTTAAATGCTGTTTTTTTACAAAAAATTGTATATTGCAAGATAAATTACCATTATTTAGGGGTGGGCGATGTACTGGTAGGAATTTGTCAACCTACAGAAATTTTGGACCGTCATCTATTGCGCTTAATAAGCGGCAAAAGAGAACTCATTTGGCTATATGTGCGCGGTCAGAGAGACGAGCGCATGTGAAGCCGTTGCTCATAGAGAGCGAGTACTGATCTGAAGTTTTTCAGAATTCCACTGCCGGCGTCTCGCATTTTTCAAAGCAAAATCCCGTTCTGTGTGAACAATCCCTAACAGTTCTTTTGACTGAATCACTTCTTTCTCACTTTAATAAGAATAAATGTCTATTTAATTTACACAATGAAGATATTCAGATTTTTCCCCATTAGTTTATACAGTATTTTTTTCCCCCAAGTTTTTCAGGCTTTTTTTTTTTCTGATATTGAAATTGTTGACAAGAATTAATTTCAATGGTAACAAATTTTGATATAAAAACCATATTTAAATCAAAAATAACTATTGTGAATATTGTTACGGTAAAATTTATTTACTTAATTTATTTAACATTGTGGTTTTACCAATAGTTTTGAACTGCTTCTGCATTCCTGAACTCACAAAGACATCTGCAATTTATCAATTCAATGCATTGCCAGAAATGGAAAAAAAGCAAATGAAACATTTTTATGATACTGATTTAAATTAATGTTTTTATTTTTTTTAAAGCATGGATTAGAGACCAATGTTGTCTTTTTTGTGTTTTTCATGCCATTTTTTTTCATTTGTGAAAAAAATAAAAAAAATACATTATTTATTTTATATATATATATATATATATATATATATATTAGACATTTTTATTTTTATATATATAAAATAAATAATTTTTATTTTATATATATATATATATATATATATATATATATATATATATATATATATATATATATATATATATATATATATATATATAATATATATATATATATAATATATATATATATATATATAATAAATGTTTTTTTTATTTTTTATATGCCATTTAGCAAAGGTTTTTAATTTATTTTTGCTTTATGTTGTCTATTTGGTAGCCACACACACACACACGTTGTTTAAAACAAATATTGTTTTTATCTCTATTGATAATATTTCTATATTAGAATGAGCCTCAGGTCATGAAAGCAGCATTTTTCATAAGAATAAAGCTGTACTGTGAACTACAGCACATGTTCATCTCTGCAAGAGCTCTGATCCTGATAGTGTTGCTGTGAGGTGCATTTGGGCTGGACTCTTCTCTTGTGTGCCTGATGGCCTGATTCCATCATAGCTGTGGGCCATATGGCTCAGTCATGTTTTCCGTCTGTGCGGCGCGCGATAGTTTCCACCGCCGTGACTGCACCAACCCTGTCCATCATATATTGATCGGAGAGCAGACAATGAATCTGTGAAACCCAGACAGATCACATGCGACACGGCGGATGGGGAAATTAGAGTGACGGTGTCATCTTGCATAATAGTAGCATTATCTTACCTCTGCTTGCTGCTCATTTAGACTGCTGTCCGTGTCTCAGCTGCTTGTGTAAAGTTAAGAAGCTCAGATAGGCAGTCCAGCTCGATTTCTTGCTCGTAGTGTTGGAATTTGATCAGACATTTAAAGATGACCGAGGATATTACAGGTGCTTTTGTCATTCGGTTTAGCTCATACAGGAAGACCCACTCGGAATCTCTTCCACAGAATTTTAACGCTTGTAATTTGCCAAGTTTTACACATTCTCACCTCTTGCTTATTCATTTGAATATTAAGTGTTTTGGCTAATTTATATACATAAGCTACCAACTCATTCTATTATAAAATCACAATATCAACATTGACAATTCTTGTTTCTTTTATGGACTATTACTATACTCATAAATTATTAATCTGTGCGCCATTATTTAAAAAAATAATAATAACGTACCTTTAATCTCTAATCAAACTAACTTCCCTTCCCTCTTGCAGCTCATCTCTTCTCCTCTCTAATGACTTGGCGAATAGGCAGGACGACCCGTCACTCACATGCGATTTGACCCATAGCAAACCACAACTATCCAATCAATACCCAGTGGACAAAATCAAATCCTGCCATACATTTTTTCTTGTTCGAGAAGCAGTTTCACTCAGATGCACAATAATAGGGAAGAAAAGACTATCGCAACTTCCATTTTGTGCCAACTTTAAATCCTTTTAAACAGATTTTGCCCAAAAATCAATTTAGAAAATGGGTGTGCCGGCAATATTATCGATAACCGATGTTTTAATTATTGCTCGGCCGATATATCGCCAATGGCGGCATATAAGCCGATATTTGGCATTTTTAAAATACCAGTTTGTCTGATTGGCTAATGTTAGAAGCAAGACTTTTATTTTGACGGCGGGGGGTGTGGTACTGAGAATGGCAGAGAAGGATCACACTGCACTCTAAGATATCGGCATCGGGCGACCACTAGTTTTAATACATTACACTTAAATTTGGATGTAGCAATTTTTACAGTATAATCTACCATGATAAGGAGTAAATGTTCGGCCACCGATTCTCTAGATTTTTCTGTTATGGGTTACTTGAATTAAAGCTAATTTTGTGTATGTTTTAAAGGGTTAGTTCACACAAATATGAAAGGCTCAGTTCATAATTAAAAGTGTCATTATGAACCATAGTTCCACTTTAAAAGTGCCTTTTTGGCAGCAGCAGTATTAACATTAAGTGACATGGCATCTGACGCAATGGCACATCCGGTGGCACTTCCGGTATTTATTGGCATGTGCCAGTAAAACTTGTGGCATGTTCCAGTGGATAGTGGCATGTGCACTGACAATGTCGCAAAACACTGACACTGACACCGTGTCGCGGTCTCGCGGACCATGTCGCCGTATGTTGTGACGGCTGCAGGAGTGACTGACGGATGAGTTGAGCGGCTATACTGACGTAAAAGTTTTGTGCAAAAAAATTGTTATATTTTGATAATGCTGTTTGTTTTTGATCACACAAACTGCCCATAATTGAAACCACAAAGAATAAAACTATCATGGGTCACTACGAATAACAGTCTCGTTTTCGCATTGATGCTACAAGCATGCCTGTATAAGTAGGCTAAGTGTATATTGGTCAACACAAGATAAACCTTACGAAAATTAACTGTCACAACTTTTACTGGCACGTGCCACTATGCTGCCTGTGCATTATGTAGATGGAGTGACGTACACACTTAATGGCCGAATGACATTGCTTTCAGACATGTGATTTTTTACATCCTTTAATTTTTTCACCATTAGGTTACGGCTTGTTTAATATTGTGGTCTGTTATATGTATTTATATTTACTTTTTACAGTGCATTTAACTACATATTATAAATACAGTTGTTTCAATGACATTTTTTTAATGCCACAAACCATTACAAACTGACACTTACCATTGTGAAATGAATTATGAAAAACTGGCATCAAACACTCAAGAAGTGTGCTGGGCCTTGACACTGGCTCTTATATTGCAGAGTAATGTAGGTGTAGATACTGCAGAAACTGGATATTACAACGTGGCTACTAGCTACAGCAAGACACATCTTTTTACAAAGCATTTGGGTATCTCCAGTAGGAATGCATGCTCACATTGTAAAAATAATATAATAATATAATAATAATAAAAAAAAATATTTGCCTCTTCGCTTTGGAATCTATAAACTTTTTATCTATTTAACCTTAAATGCTGCAAGAATTTTAATATAAAAAAAAAATATGAGAAATATTTTCTGTAAAATACAGAACATTTAAATAAAAATAGTTACACCTAAGGTGTACGGACACATTGACGACCATGGAATATGAAATGTGACCCATAAGTAAGGAATACCTGAGGGTTAAATACAAGAAAAACATATTAATGTCTCCGTCACTCTCCAGAATAAAATGATAATGTAGCTAAATGTCATCAACAGAATGATTAATGCACCATATGCTGTAATGTTTACCAATAAAAGTTCTGCAATTATAGTGAAGCTGTCGTCTATTTTGGTTAAGCCCATATATTGACGGGACAGCGCTGATTTGTTTGGAAGAATGTTACTAAATTTGAAAGATGAAAATTTGTTTCATATCAAAGCAGGGTTCCCAGTTTGGTCTGAGATTTACTTAGGCAGAGTGAGAGCAAGACAGAGCCTGAGAGTTAGCAAACCTGTGGTGCCCCTGCTGAAAAAATAATAATTAATTTATAGTAAATACTATAGTGTTTTTGAACAATACTAAAGTGTAGTATACTGTATATATTATAGTATTTACAACACTTTGTTAATGAATGCTACAGCATACTGTAGTATTAACTATAGCTAACTGATAAACTGCAAATAAATACTGTAGTAGACTTTAGTTTTTACTACAGTAAACTGTAGTATATATTGTAGTATAATATACCCTATAATATACCCTATAGTTGTAGAAAACTTAGTACAGTATTAGGTAAAGTAATTTATTTACATTACTATAGTTGTTATATTAACACAGCAGCTATAAAATTAGTACAACAAATTAATTCAAGTACTTTACTATTGTATGGTTCAAAAACACTATAGTATTTTCTATAGTATAGTATTTTTTGCAAAAAATATGACCGACTTTAATACGTTTAATTGGATTTTTTTTTGAAAACCATATGTCTAAGTTAGACTATTTATTTAGGATTTTGAGCAATTACGTCAGTATAGCCGCTCAACTCATCCGTCAGTCACTCCTGCAGCCGTCACAACATACGGCGACATGGTCCGCGAGACCGCGACACGGTGTCAGTGTCAGTGGCACATGCCACTATCCACTGGCACATGCCAATAAATACCGGAAGTGCCACCGGATGTGCCATTGCGTCAGATGCCACATGCCACTATCCACTGGCACATGTCACAAGTTTTACTGGCACATGCCAATAAAGACCGGAAGTGCCACCGGATGTGCCATTGCGTCAGATGCCATGTCACTTAATGTTAATACCCCTTCTCCTTTTTGGAGCGTTGTATTGAAGAGCTGTGCGAACACTTTTTTTTTTTTTGTGCTCTATAAAAGAAATAAAATCATGTGATTTGAGGGCGAGTAAATGATTTTCATTTTAGTGTGAACTATGGCTTTAAGAGCTGCAGTCCAGTACAGCAGCGGCGCTCCAGCTGTATTAATCAGCGTGTTTTACTCGCTGAATTAGGCGAACAGAATACAGATGTTTCTCAAGCCAGGGAGGATCAGGGCTGATCTGAGCGTGAACCAGACAGGTGTATCTCTTACAACACAAAATCAGCTCTCTGACTCGCTCTCCCTCAGTAACCCCAGTCGGGCTAAACTCGTTTTCGCCGAGGAGATTAGGTGAATTTGAGTTGCACGGATGTACTTTGCAATTTTAATCCCAACCAAATCGAACACGTCTGTTTGCCTGCACAAATTACTTACTGTTTTTCGGGTAACTCTCATCCTGTCCGGATAGGAATGTTTCTGTTTGTTTTGTGTGTATTTTTGCAAGTTTCTCATTTATTTTGACCTTCCTCGAGCACTGTAACTAAAGCTGAATTTCTCGCTGTGCCGGCTGCACCTTCATTATAGATGTCGACCAAGTTTTGTCAACTTTACAGGTAAAATATCAATTTATTAAATAATGCTGGTTTTTGACATCCTGAAGCTCATTCTCAGATGAGTTATTAGAAATTAATATTACAAGATCGATAGATAAATGTTTTAGTTAATTATTAACTATTAAAGGAATAATTAAATGGTTGAATGAATAATAATGTTTTATTTACTTATTTATTTTTTTATTTATGCCATTCAGCAAAGGAGCTTTTTTATCTAATTGTTAAGCTACAAAAATAAATTGATTATCTCTAATGAAAATTGCTTAATTTCCTGTCATTTGTTATTTACTTCAAACAATTCTTAATGTGCTTCATCACATTTGCTGTCTGGTGCATCTTCATAATAGTTTTAGACCATCTTTCTGGCTAAAATCATAATTTGTTCAAGTTCTGCATTTGATCCTATTATTATTTCTTCTCTTCATTACATACAGTTTTGTTGAATGCATCCAGAGCGCGTGACCGTTCCGTAACGCCACATTCATGCAATTATAATAACGACAGATCCCAATCCCATCCAAATCGGAACATGAAATCGCAGACATTTTGTGTTAATAATTGTAACTCAGATGTACTTTAGCAAACTAATCCCGTCCGTGTAGTGCCATTCTCTCTCTAATAGTATTCCTTTAAGCTGATTTTACATTGCCGTTTTATCTTATCTCTCAGAGAGCCACAGGAGAATGTCCCAGAGGGCTGAGATCTGGAAATGTAGAGACAGGTTGATTTAATGTCTCATGCTGCCTTACAGAGACTGGAAATGGAAGACACTGTCACTATAGCTGAACATCATCATTTCTGCCTCTCTCTATCTGTCTTGCCCTCCTCCTCTTTGCAGTGACTTTGGTTCGAGGTCTGAATGTTACTGCGTAGAGCACATTAATACAACATTACCCTCTATGGATTAGAAACTGCATGGTTGGAAAGACATTTATCTCCCCCCCATCCCCCCCCCCGACTTCCCCTTGTTGGATCAATGCAACCAATTTTGAAAGTCTGCCACACGTCACTGTAGAAAGTCAGCCAGCGTGCTGTTCTGTTTGATATGTTGTGTGGTTTTCCTCCAGTGGCAATTTCTCTGAACAGAGTCGGAACTGAATGAGTCCCGAGGCGAGCACTCGTTTGCAAGTAAGCAAGTAACTTGTTTTGGAAACTGATAAGTGTCTGGATACTCTCTGTAAGAGACACAGAGATGGTTCACCCAAAAGCTAATATCCTGTCATTAAGTACTCACCCTCACACGTTCATCTTTGGAATGCAAATTAAGACATTTGATGAAATTCGACAGGTTTCTGAATCACACATACTGTAACGTCATACATAAAACCCATTACCATTCTGGTACGTTTATTTGTAGACGACACTATATAATTTGCTCTAGTTGATGCATGTTTAACTGAATTTAATCAATTTTTCTACTCCCTATTGTGTAGCGTTTACTACAGTAAAGTTGACTGAGTGGACCAGGTATTCTGAGCTGGTGTGATTGAGTGGAGGCATATCCCACGTATGCTAAATGAAGGGTTTTGTAAAGTTACATTCAAGCTGTTTAAATAGTTTTCACAGGAAAAAATGTTTAGATGCGTTGTTTTGGTGATCAAAGACTATTTTTAAGGGATAAAATTGAGTACAGTGGGACTTAAACATTATATAACAAAGCAAGTGGCATTTACTTTAAGAGAGATATCGCAAGCTTAATTTTCTGGTATCACATTTCACAGTCTACTCTCCTATAATGTAGATTATTTTTCATGCATCTTTGCAGAAATTCATGACTCAATATGAAGGATGGAGTTGGGACAGGGTTTTGTTGAATGTGCAAAAGGGACTTTTTTAAAATTAAAAACGGAAAAAAAAAAATAAAGAACGTAAATCCTGTAATTGTTAAACTATAGTGCTATAGTAATAAGCAATAATAACCTAACTAGTGTACTGACTACTGAACTAGGGAGCCAGTTGAAACAGGCCCTGTTTACACCTAGTATTAAAATGCATTTTAGTCAATAAGATCACAAGTGGACGACTCTAAACACAGGTGTAAACGGGTCTTAAATGTCTTCAGCTTGTCCACTTTCGACCACTTCCAGAGCAGTCAAACGCATTCGACTGGATTGTTTTCGCAGTGTAAACTCTCATGAGGTCAAGTGTGTCCAAACGGACACAAAAGACCGGCTCTCGTAAATGTTATTGGAAGTGCGCTAGCCGGATGGGATTTAAACTTTGTTTGCTGAAGACCCAAGTGTGGTTTGAAGACAAAAAACACACCAAGTGCAATGTTTTATCACCATTCCTGGATTCCAGTGCACTTGCAGCGTTCGGCCAGTCTTTTGGCTCTCAGAGCAGAAACGAAAGCTGATGGTCTCCGTTTGTGATGACAGAAAAAACCTTCATACGTAAATTACGCAAGCTTATTTTGTCCGTTAGATCGAAACGTCTGAAAACGTCTGTCCATTTACCCGCCATTAGTCCCTCCCCTCGAAGAAATCAGGACAGAAGTGGACAAAAGCGACCGATTAAAACTCCAGGTGTGAACGGAAATGTCCCCCTTGCCTACTTGTGGTCCATCTTAAATCCTGGTGTAAAATGGGTCTCGGTTGTGTCTGTTTAGTTGAATGAATGGGAGAAACACATTTGTTTGCGGCTTAATATTATTAAAGTTTGTATCCAATGTGTTTCCAGTTGAATTCATTCATTTGAAGAGTCTGAAAATGTCCAAATTCCTTTTTAGGGTCACTGAATGTAGCAATTCAACCATTTGATATGTTAGCAGCTTCAAACAGGAGCCCTCTGGTGCAAAGGAAGTAGTTCAAACGGGCAACAACGAATAATACGCCTCAAATGAACTTGACTGGAAAGGTAATCACTGCTTCCTGTTGGGGCATGAACAGCCTGCTAGCAAGGGAGGTTTGAAGAAGAGAAGGTGAAAACGAAGCCTCTCATATGTCATAGAGCGGCGGGCCAGCCACGAGGTGGGTGTCCTGCTCAAGAGGATGGGCGTCCTATAGAGAACCATCATGCACTGCTCTTCAGTACACCACTTCATTTTCTGAAAAAGGGCAGAAAGCAAGGACGAGCAAGGATAGTTCAGCCAAGCGCCGAGTTATTTGACAGAATGCAGTGCTCAGCAGGAAAGCCAAGGCAATCTGTTTCTCGGGGGCCTCTGTCAGCCCAATATAGCACAGTGCCAGATTTTCAAATCTCTATATGCGGGGTGCACGGTCTATTCTTGTGTGTCTTTTTAATATTATTATTATTATTATCATGAGGCTAATGCAATATTTATAGTTTAATTTTCACTTACTGATTTGGTCTGTTGAAATGCTGCATGTGGGAACTAATCCATGTGCATTTATCTTGTGTAATGAAAAGTTAGCGAGCGTTCTGACCGTATGATGGAGGCAGTACACTGATTTTTAAGTGGGCTGCTGTTTATTGTGCAAAAGCCAGTGTTTTTTCCTTCATGTTTCTTTTGCATGATTAAGTTGTCCCAGATGTGCAGTTTTTTTTCTCCGTGCAGATTTTATAGCGAGAACCTCTTGCTTTGAAGAGCCCAGTGTTCTCGTATAAAGGCAGAATGTTGGGCTTTTTATTTGAAATGGGTTTCTTCATGAAAACAACCACATTTAAAGGGATAGTTGACCCGAAAATGAAAATGAAGTTGAATATCTTTTTTTCCGCTGAACATATTCTTCATATTTTGAAGAATGTTGGTAACTAAACAGTTAATAGGCCCTGTTGTATTTTGCCCCCTATACTATGGAAGTACCAAGGGGCCCAACAACTGTTTGGTTACCCATATTCTTCAAAAATGTCTACATTTGTGTTCATCCGAAGGAAAAAAAAAAAATCTTACAGGTTTGGAACAACTTCAGGATCACAATTTAAATTTGTGAACTATCCCTTTAAATTAAAATTCTGTTATCATTTACTCACTCTCTTATTATTCCAAACCTGTATGATTTTCTGCTTCAAAAGGAATGCATATTTTCATGTTATGTTCCAAGTCCACTGAAATCATGATAGTCATATGTGGAGTGCTTGTTATAGGGCTTGTTTTAGCCGTTTGGAAAATCAATCTTTTGTTTTTTTTTTATCATATTCTTCAACATATTCCTCTTTTGTGATGACAGTTTTCATTACATCTCTTTATTGCTGCATTTTCATGATCAAGTTGTGTCAGATGTGCAGTTATCTGCAAAAATCTCCATGGAATCTCCTGCTTTGAGGAGCTCAGTGTTCTTGTATGAAGCCAGAATGTTAGCACACTAGTGTTTGTTTTTGTCAAAGGAATTGGGTTTCTTTCCCTGCAAAAAGCACATTTAGTCTTAAAGGGATAGTTCAGCAAAAAATTCACATTCATCCAAACGTGCACGACATGCAAAAGCACCATAACAGTAGCCCAAGTGACTTGATATTCCAAGTCTTCTGAAGTCATTTGATATCTTTTTGTGATGAACGAAAGATACGTTTTAGTCTGTTTCTCAAAGATAGCTATTCCATGACTTCAGAAGACTCTGAATATAGTATACTAGGCATAGGGACTGCTTTTACGAAGCTTGTTTTGTCATTTTGGAGCACATTTTCTTTTGAAAAGTGGCCATTTTTCAACGGTATTCACAAGTCACAAGGGTGAGTAAATAATGACAGCATTTCCTGAAGTTCCAAAAAAAAAAATAGTAGAATCATGGCTCGTCGGAGTGTTCTGCTGTCCATGAAGGATTCGTGTAAATGTGTCTGGTTCCTCTGCTGACTGTCTAAGAGCAGATGCCCTTTCATTCCAGTGTCGGTGACTCGCTCGGTCCTGCTGAATCTCCGCAGACGTCCTCGCGTGTAATAAAGGATTAATAGTTTGAGTCATGGCCCATCTGCCGCTCTGCAGCGCTCAAGACTGTTTATCCCAGCACACCGTGACCTCGTGCTCTTTCAGTATAAGTACACACATACTGAGATGTCGAAGTCTGCGGGGTATGTTCAAGTCACGCAGTAGTGGACTTCACAGGGTATTTGGCCATCAAAAATGCGATTCCAAATCATAGGGAACATTTATGGTTGGTCCGACGAGCACTGCAAATGACACGGGGAGCTAGTGTACTTCAATACATCACATCACATCAAGTGAAGAGGGAAATTTACCCAGCAGTCATTGCACGCCACCTCTGTAGGACACACAATTTGAAATATGCAACGTTATTGGGTCATACCACTGTTGGGACAAAATAAATGAAGCAAATCAGACATATTTTTAATTTAAACAATGCAACAGTCACTTTTCATTCATTTGAAAGATGTTCAATTATATTAGTTGGAATATGTAATTGTGGTGATTATTTTACTATATTATGTATATTGTATTATATTATATTATAAATTACATATAAGACAAATTACATTGATTTTCATATTAAACATTGCAAGTCATTGTCAAGTTTTCAAGATGTTTAATTATATTAATTTATTATTAATAATAATAATAATGAAGTTATTGTTGTTTATAATTCATTTGAATTATATAATGATTAAGACCAATTAAATTAGCTATATCACATTTAAAATTAAAATTGCATATTAAATGTCACATTACTAACTTTTGTGCATGTAGTTATTGTTATATTATAGACGCATTAAATTAACCAAATTACATTTTAATATTAAACATTGCAACAGTCGTTTATCACTAAATGGAAGTTTTATAATCACATTTATTATTATTGTTGTATTATTATGTTTACTATATTAATAACGCAACAGTTGAGACCAATTAAACAAATCCCATTTATTTTCATATTAAGCATTACAGTCGCTTATTAAATTAAAGGATTTTGATGATTTTGTATTCAGGTAATTTAAATAATAATAATGTTATGATATATTGCTTTATATTATTATATAACAGTTTAGCAATGAACTAAATCAGATATTTTCATATTAAAACATTCCCTCCCTCACTCATGTATTGTCACTCCTATTTATCCACATTACTCGACTTTTGTCTGTGCGATAATGACCTGTTGTCACAGAAAACTTTTGCGGCTAGGGAATGCACATATAGGGAGTCCTGTGTTGGGATCTAGTGAATTGTCTAATGATGTCATCAGGATCCATGTCTTTCTCCTGGGAAGGATTCAATATCTTCCTAGAGCCTGCGGTGCATGTGCTGGTCATGCTACACCTCATGTAGGGTCAGTCCTAAGCCACGAGAGCTGAGGAGATGACTGTCGTTAGACTGTGCTCACCATACGGTGCTTTGTTCAGATGAGCTATTTAATATGATCTGTGATTATATATGAGATCTGCCCTGGAACAGTTGGTGGATTAAGCTCATTCGGTTGCTGCTTATAGTGTCTGAAACACGAAGCTTGATGGATGTAATTCAGCATCATGGAGCAGGACAACTTTGAACTTTGTCAGATGACCTTGCATGAGATAATTCACCGCTTTCATCATGCATCAGCAGCCCTAAAATCCTTTTTATGCTTTATTACATCCATAGTTATTCAGATTTCAGTGTGACACATTGTAGAAAAGTGTGCTAATTAATTAATTGCCGATTGAAAAGGCTATGAAATGTTAGTAGAGGGTCTTGAGGCCCATTCACACCAAGGACATAACTATAACCATAAAGAATAGCAGAGTCCACACCATAAGTGTAACGATAACGGCAGAGAGGAACGATATTGCCAATCAGAATCTATCCTGCTTCAAAGAGCACAAGCATTTAAAGCGACAGATGACCGAAACCACAGCGCTTGCAGAATAAACGAAGATATCGTCTGCTGCAAATATAGTCATCGTTCTTTATGTGAACGGGCCTTAAGTTTAAGCTTTTTGCAACCGGCCAATGATAAATTAATTGTTGTTAAATAGGTTAATCAGTATTGTTCGTTGATTAATCAGTTTCACGTGTTAAATAATCGTGAACATCTGCTTTAACACTTCTCTGAAGCTCTAGTGTGCACTGCGGCCTGTCACGTCTCCTCCGCACTCGCCTGTAGAAATGAAGCAGGCATGATGTAATCGGTGTTGAAGCGTCTCTCTATAAATTAAGATTACATTCACTGCCAACACAGTGATTGTGTGTTAAAGAACGTGACAACAAGCGCTTCTCCGCCGTCGCTCTCCAATCGACAAGAGTGTCAGAGTTCATACACTGAGCTGAAATCTCACTTGAGCAGTGGAATGGTGCGCAGTATGAATTGAGAAAGTCTGGAGTACATTTCTATTAATTTAAAATTAAACTTTTGACAAGGAGAGTAGCTGTCATTTATAAGTATGAAACGAGTCTTTTCGACCACACAGTATCATTTCTGTTCCAAATATTCATATCATAGAAGAAGAAGATTCATCTAGTAATGAAATAAGTGAAGCATTTATGAGCGAGTCATTAAATCATTCATTCAATTTTCATTTTTTCCTTTTATTAAAAACTAGCCAATAGTTTTATTTATATATCACAGCTCGGCCAGAACTCGGAAAAATCTCTAACCGTTCCTTCTCTAAAGTAATATGGAAGCTATTAGGATAAATAGTTAAAATATAGCATTCTGTGCAGAATTCAAATGGGTCTGATCTGTTTGTGGTCTGCGGTGACTCGTGTATATGATCTGCTCTTTGCTGTCGTGTCTCTGGATCGGAGCACACAGTGTGCGCTGCTGCGGTTCGCCTGACACTTGGTGCGCTTACATGGAGCACAGTAATCGGTTTAAAAGTCCAATCCGAATGAAAATGATCCATATAAATACCTCGATCGGAATAAAAATACCCAAACTGAATGAAATTGCAATTGGTAATTGTGAAGGGGTCGGATATACTTTTCTATTAAACAAACAAAATAAAAATTTTATATATATATATATATATATATATATAATATTATATATATGTGTATATATATGTATGTGTATATATATGTATGTGTATATGTATGTGTGTGTGTGTGTATATATATATATATATATATATATATATATATATATATATATATATATATATATATATATATATATATATATACACAGTACTGTGCAAAAGTTTTAGGCAGGTGTGAAAAAATGCTGTAAAGTAAGAATGCTTTCAAAAAGAAACTTGGTAATAGATTATATTTATCAATTAACAAAATGCAAAGTGAGTGAACAGAAGAAAAATCTAAATCAAATCCATATTTGGTGTGACCACCCTTTACCTTCAAAACAGCATCAATTCTTCAAGGTACACTTGCACAAAGTCAGGGATTTTGTAGGCATATAGTTAGGTGTATGATTAAACAATTATACCAAACAGGTGCTAATGATCATCAATTCAATATGTAGGTTGAAACACAATCATTAACTGAAACAGAAAACAGCTGTGTAGGAGGAATAAAACTGGGTGAGGAACAGCCAAACTCAGCTAACAAGGTGAGGTTGCTGAAGACAGTTTACTGTCAAAAGTCATACACCATGGCAAGACTGAGCACAGCAACAAGACACAAGGTAGTTATACTGCATCAGCAAGGTCTCTCCCAGGCAGAAATTTCAAGGCAGACAGGGGTTTCCAGATGTGCTGTCCAAGCTCTTTTGAAGAAGCACAAAGAAACAGGCAACGTTGAGGACCGTAGACGCAGTGGTCGGCCAAGGAAACTTACTGCAGCAGATGAAAGACACATCATGCTTACTTCCCTTCGCAATCGGAAGATGTCGAGCAGTGCCATTAGCTCACAATTGGCAGAAAACAGTGGGACCCTGGTACACCCATCTACTGTCCGGAGAAGTCTGGTCAGAAGTGGCCTTCATGGAAGACTTGCGGCCAAAAAGCCATACCTCCGACGTGGAAACAAGGCCAAGCGACTCAACTATGCACGAAAACACAGGAACTGGGGTGCAGAAAAATGGCAGCAGGTGCTCTGGACTGATGAGTCAAAATTTGAAATATTTGGCTGTAGCAGAAGGCAGTTTGTTCGCCGAAGGGCTGGAGAGCGGTACACGAATGAGTGTCTGCAGGCAACAGTGAAGCATGGTGGAGGTTCCTTGCAAGTTTGGGGCTGCATTTCTGCAAATGGAGTTGGGGATTTGGTCAGAATTAATGGTATCCTCAATGCTGAGAAGTACAGGCAGATACTTATCCATCATGCAATACCATCAGGGAGGCATCTGATTGGCCCCAAATTTATTCTGCAGCATGACAACGACCCCAAACATACAGCGAAAGTCATTAAGAACTATCTTCAGTGTAAAGAAGAACAAGGAGTCCTGGAAGTGATGGTATGGCCCCCACAGAGCCCTGATCTCAACATCATCGAGTCTGTCTGGGATTACATGAAGAGAGAGAAGCAACTGAGGCTGCCTAAATCCACAGAGGAACTGTGGTTAGTTCTCCAAGATGTTTGGGCCAACCTACCTGCCGAGTTCCTTCAAAAACTGTGTGCAAGTGTACCTTGAAGAATTGATGCTGTTTTGAAGGCAAAGGGTGGTCACACCAAATATTGATTTGATGTAGATTTTTCTTCTGTTCACTCACTTTGCATTTTGTTAATTGATAAATATAAACTATTAACATGTCTATTTTTGAAAGCATTCTTACTTTACAGCATTTTTTCACACCTGCCTAAAACTTTTGCACAGTACTGTATATATATATGTGTGTGTGTGTATATATATATATATATATATATATATATATATGTATGTGTATATATATGTGTATATATATATATGTATGTGTATATATATATATATATATATGTATGTGTATATATATATATATATATATGTATGTGTATATATATATATATATGTATGTGTATATATATATATATATATGTATGTGTATATATATATATATATATATGTATGTGTATATATATATATATATATATATATATATATATATATATATATATATATATATATGTATGTGTATATATATATATATATATGTATGTGTATATATATATGTATGTGTATATATATATGTATGTGTATATATATATATATGTATGTGTATATAGATATATGTATATGTGTGTATATATAGGTATATATATATGTGTGTAGGTATATTTAGGAATGCGCAGTGGCGGCGGCAAAATCAAACTGAAACAACACATTTATTAAACACACTTAGGGAACTTCAGTGTCTTTATCAGTACTACGGACCTTCATCCACGCGCTTCTGCTTTTCGGAGGAGGGAGGTGCATATTGAGATGCACAACCACCAAAAAGATCAGCTTCCTGTGCCTGTGTTTTCCTCATATCTTCCAGCAGTCTTATGCTACATATTCAAGCTGCTGCTTGATTAAGAGCAACACTTTACATAAATCGCGTATAAGAAATAATGGAACTTCATTTTGACGGGTATAAAAGGCGGCAAACAGGATATAAGATAATGTGCTCATGTCACAAAGTCATTCTGATTGAAGTGCCGGGACATATAAACACCATATCGGATTAGATGACGTCTCATGTAAACTGTCCACCAAATCTTATAATGGGAATGATTTTAATCATTTAATGATTTTGTCATTCATTTGGAAATGTACATGTAAACATGGCTACTAACACGAAACCAGATTCATTCGCATCTTTGGACAGCATATTTACACCGTTATCCCCTCAATATTGTGCACTATGTGCCATTCATCATGTAGAAAATAGTAACTCTGTGAACAAGTGACCAATTTCAGCTATTTATAATGCAGGGGATGGGACACTCCAGATTCTAGAGAGCATTTGATTGGACTGAAAATCTGATGAGAAGCTGAAGTGCAGGGTGATGGAAATCCGTGATCCATTTTAGCGGAAGTGAGAGACTGTAAGTTCTCCTAAATGTGAATTTTGTCTTCATTTTTGGAACAGTCTTTGGAGTAGTCTAACATTAAAAGCTAAATAACTTGCATTTTGATTTCAGGAGTGCTTTAAATGGTTAGTTCACCCAATAATGGAAATTCTGTGATTTAATTACTCACCCTCATGTCGTTCTACACCCGTAAGATCCATTCATCTTCGAAACGCAAATTAAGATATGTTTGATAATCCGATGGCTCAGTGAGTCTCTATTGCCAGCAAGACGATTATCACTTTCAGATAGAGAGCTACTAAAACATATTTAAATCAGTTCATGTGAGTACAGTGGTTCAACCTTAATATTATAAAACAACCAGAATACTTTTTGTGCGCCAAAAAAAAAAACAAAATAAAGACTTTTCAACAATATCTTTCAACAATGGTGGCCGACTTCAAAACGCTGCTTCATGAAGCTTTACGAATCTTTTGTTCGAATCAGTGGTTTGGTTCACGTATCAAACTGCCAAAATCACGCAAACTTTTGAAATTGCGAAGCACTTATAATGTAACAAAGCCTCGTTTACTGAAATCACGTGACTTTGGCGCACCGAACCACTGATTCAAAACAAAAGATTCGTAAATCTTCGAAGCGGATTTTAAGTGTTATTCGAGAGTTACGAATCAGAAATGACAATTAGCAGTCAACTTGGCATTATAAATAAACATTGAATGTCCTTGAATGAAATACAGAAGCTCAGACATTGGTCTTATATTATTCTTTTAGGTTTCTTTTAAGAATGAATATTTCGGGGTCCGTTAATGACTATTATCATTGTTGAGTCTAGAGCGAAGTTGCTAGGTTGCTTCTCTCCACAAGGAGAGAGATGCCCGTGACATCCTATGAGGTGCACGATAACTGCACAGTATTTGCCAGCAGGATAAAATAAAGGTTTACCAAACTTGGTGTTTATCCCAGTAATTTGGGGCAGAGAAAGCTTTGTAAGACCCGAGCCGCCTTCCTCCCTCTGCAGTTCCTCTGTGCTCAGCTCCATGAGGGTTTATCCCTGATCGACCCCATTCTGCAGGAACTCTGTTCAACTGGACTGACCCTCTCGATTCTACATTCCCCTTTTTTTAAAAATCTGCTACTCAATGCAATAACTGTCAAATGGCAAACAATAACCCCATGTAAGTTCTATCGTTTTCCAGGCTTGAGATAAACACAGTCCTCATAATTGGCCCTTTTAATGTAGACCACAAAAAAAAGAGTTGGAACGGAAGAACAAGCATGTCAAATCATTTTAATAGAAGATTATTTTCCTCAAGCCCATTTCCAAATGGTCTAACTGTCGAGCGATAGCAAATTGCTCGTATTATTCTCGTGATTATCTCCAACAGTGTTTCCCTTTGTTCTACTGTCTTTTAATCTTGCTCGTTTCAGACGGATAAAAGTCCGATCAGACTTGTGCAAGACGAGCGTGGAGAGCGCCAACACGACACGGGTGACCGAGAGAAAACGCAAGCGTGATTATGGATTGTATTTCGCCATTAGTTGCCAGAGCGGCTGTTGTAGTTTAGAAATCGTGATTTATTGCAGGGACGGGTTTGAGCGCAAGGAATAATTAATGATGAGGATGGAGGTGAGGAAGAGGGTAGGAAGAAGCTGCTTCCAGGGCCATGTAGGTAATATCTAGATTGATTCACTATACTCTGTGGTTATTCTCTTTTTGGGAATGCTATTCAGACAAAATGTACTTGGGATGTGCAAAACTGCTTAATTTTGGAAGTTACTTGGGTATTTATTTATTTATTTTTCGGAAAACAGTCTTAAAGGGATAGTTCACTCAAAAATGAAAATGGTCATTGTTTACTCACCCTCATTTAATTTCATTATGTATGACTTTCTTTAAGGGGCTAAATGATTTGGGGGGGGGGAATTTATGAAGAAATCTGTGATTGGGCTTCACAATTTGTCCCTCCTCCAAAAAAATCTTACTGTGATTACATGTTGATATGACTATAAATTGTTAAAAAAAAAAAAAATTAAATGTCGAACAAAATAAAACACATATTACCATTTTATATTTAATTTAGTACCGTCAATCGATTTAATCGATTATAGATATAATCGATCGATTTTTTTTTTTTTGATTAATCACAATTAAAAAAACTTGCGTTTTTAATACATTTTTAATGCATATTATAATATAAATAATTTAACTAATTAACAGTTATTAACTGTGAAATATAATACTATGAAATATAATAATTTTGCAGAAACAACAAAGACAGTATATTTTATGAATGAAGGCCATTATCACTGATACTACTGGTACTGATGTCTCTATGAAACAGATGTTTCCCCAATTTTAAACACGAATTATATATAGCTATCAATTTTTACCAGGCTTCAGGCTACCTGTCTAACAGATAGGAAATATACAGAAATTGAATAAAGTTATCAAATAGTCTGCACTGCATAATTCATTGCCTAAATTAAATCTAGATTAATCCTTATTAAAGCTAAAAAGAAAGTTCTCTAGTCAAGAGCAGTGAGTTATTTTCCAATGACGGACGGCATTGGCTGCTGTCACTTTAAGATCTGCCACCGCTGCACATGATGCGGTTCTCACTCGTGTCACGACGTTTTACTTTCGTTACTTTATTTAACTCATAGACCATCATACTGATCTGTATTAGTGGAGCACACAAGCCGCTTCTCAGTCTCGAACAACATGTCTTGGCGAGTATCCTGTTAAACACAGTCTAAATAGTTGAGAAAGAGAATGCATATTTTGTAACTGTATATTGGGTTAGAGTTTAAATATCATTATCGCAAATATTCTTGAAATACCGTGATATAATTTTGAGGCTATTACACCCCTAGTGTGTAGCAAAGTCGTGCTTCTCTTTGGAATGTAAGTATATGTTGATTTAATTAAATCACATTCATTGTTTATCCCCACTTTCTTTCCTCTATGAAAAACAAAAGCCATCAATGGTATATTTTGTAAAGTGAGACACATATTGAACCAGGAAACAATGTATATTTTATACTGCGCGCTTTTTCTTCCTTATTTGTACTACTGTACAGAAGTGTGGGGCAATACCTATAAAACCACCCTTAAGACGATATGCACTATGCAGAAAAAGGCAATTAGAATTGTCTGCAATGTTGGCTATCATGCACATACAAATGATTTATTTTTAAAATTGCAAACATTAAAATTTAAAGATATAGTGGATCTTAAGACCACACAAATTATGTACAAAGTTAAAAACAAAGTACTCCCTAGTAATATTCAAAAATGGTTTAAGGAAAGAGATAGTAGATACAATTTAAGAAGGAGAGGAAATCTCTCTCAATCAATGGCACGCACTACACTCAAAAGCATGTGCATATCTGTCAACGGGGTGAGGCTGTGGAATAATTTACCTGTAACAATTAAGGAAAGTAAACATATTGTGCAATTCAAAAGAAGGTTTAAAATGTCTATATTAGAAAAGTATATAAATTAAGGTGGACATGGGACAAATGTCTCATTTCCTCTTCAAGAGGTCGAGTTGAATTACCATACAGTCTGTTTCTTGCCATTTTTGTATACATTTAAATTGTTATTATTATTGTTATTTTTATTTTTTCTATTTTTCTTTTTCTATTTTTTATATACTGTATTGTGTGATTTATTTTCTGATAAATGTACTTCAAATGATGAAGTTTTTTCTCAATAAGGATAAATTATGATATTTTGTAAAGAGTAAACAGTAGCAGTTTCAAAGCTAGATGTGTAAAAGGGGAAGGCAAATATAAGTTAGCTTCTTCCTTCTCCCTTTTTGTTTCTTTTTGTTTCTTTTCTTTTGAACATGCTGTGACTTTTGTTTTTATTATTTTTTGTTAAAATATGTTTTGTTACTAATGATCATGTTCTGAAGAGGAAAAAGAAAAGAAAGAAAATAAATTTATTCATTCATTCATTCATTCATTCAAAAGAAGGTATTTTGATTTGCCTTTGGGGTCTAAATGATATTGGACCCCTTTGTCTTTCATTGTGTGGACAAAAAAAAAAAAAAAAAAAAACCCTGACAATTTTAAAAATATCCTCTTGTGTTCTACAAAAGAAAGTCAGACAGGCTTAATCACTTGAGGGCGAGTAAATGCTGAAATTAATTTTTTGGTAAACTGTCCCATTAAGGAGGGCCTTTTATAAGTAGTTTAATTTATGGGGAAAGTAATTTAATGTGAAGAAACATGCAGATTTTTCAATCGGAGCTTGTTTATGGCAAACTTAAGCGTACTAATTAAAGCATGCCGATTGAAGCTCAGCATCTAAAGATGTTACATAACAAATAGAACAAAACCAAGAACTAATTTAATCCTTATGGGCCTCACTAATCAGCTAGTTGGTTGTTGAGTTAACGATTGGCATGCCAAACATGTTGCAAACACTCAGACTGTGCTGAAGTTTGTCCTTGTACCAACCTGTTGGGCTTTATCTATTAATATGCTGGCCGTGGTTCCGTGCTAGTTTTCATTCAGGTCCCTGTGACAGAGTGAAAACACCCTGCAGATGCCCTGTCCTACAGTGTCCTTTTCCTTCCATTCAACCTCCCTAATACTTCCTAGACATAAGAGCATCTATCCTGACCTCGTAATATGATTGGAATTGTAATATACTCAAGATCGAAATTAAGTCAGAGCCTGTCTTAGTAGGCCAAGGCGAGCATCTGCTGTGCACCAGGTGACTGAAGGACTATTCGGGTGAGATTAGTTGTGCAAATGAAATTAAGAGCATGTCTGCGATTTCATGTAGTGATTCGTACGAGATGGAGTCATCTGCAGCAGATGGGACTCCAGCAGTGTGTTTTATTTTAGAACTGTTGTTTTACTCAGAAACACAATTTCAAAGCATCGATTTTCAGCATCATTACTCCATTCTTCAGTGTCACACAATCCTTCAGAAATCATTCTGATATGCTGATTTGGGATGGGATTCCAGCAGTAATTTGTTTTAAAACTGTTATTTTACCCAGAAAGTTGTCTTTGAAACACAACTTTACTTGGGGATTTCATCTTCAACGCATTCATAAGAGTCAAACATTCGTTTAGCCTGCTTGTAGTTTGGGAAATGCCTGATTTTTTTTATTTTTATTTAAAGCATCAACTCCTACACGCAGAGCTAATAACAGAACAGCAACAGCTCATTAAAATGCCGTGCCATTTACACAGTTTTTTCTTCTCTCTACATGCTGTACCATATGCTAATATTTTAGTCAATTCTCATTCTGGAACCGCTAACCATAAACACTGTCCGTGTGAAATGGAGTCGTAATAGCCAAACGCCAACTTGCAGGTGCAGTGAGAGAGCTGAACTTTTACAGGACCTGAGGGAAACCACCACTTTGACAGCATGAACTCGTGAACTTGGCAAGAACGGGGAGAGGGAGCGCTTTGCTTGCGCTTGTATATGTTGTGTGGCGTGTTTGGATCCTGTTTGAAATAAGAGGCGGTCTGGGAGGCCATTCCTCAGCACTTGCTGAGTGAGCCTGCCTCAGCATCCAAACTTGATGATTTCTTCATTCTGTTCTCCGGCCGTGAGAGGATCCTGGAGCTTCTATTGGCCGTTGTTTCTCTCACGTCTTTGTTCTTCCTGTTTTGGTGCACCGCTGCATCTGGTTTCACTGAGCTCAGGACTGTTTCCTGTAGGAAAATCAGTTCAGATGCACTTGATGTATTTGTGTTTGGAACACGGTTAGTGCCCCTTCCAGTTCCTTTTCCTTGCACCCATCCTTTTATTTTTTCCTTTTGCTTTTCCTTTCTTCTCATTTTCTTACTATTTTATTTTCCTTCATTTCCTTTTCCCTTTTCTTTTGCCTCTACCTTTTGCCTTTCATTTAATTTTATCTTTCCAATTGCATTACCCTTTTCCTTTTGCCTTTTCTTCTTTATCATTTTCCTCTTGAAATTTCTTTACATATTTAATATGATCACCCCTTTTTTATTTCATTCCCCTTCCTTCCCTTTCTTTTCCTTTTATTTCCTCATTTTCTTTAATTTCCTAAAATTTTTTCTTTTCTTTTCTTTTCATGCTTTTTCTTCTGTTCTGTCATTTACCTTTTATTTCTTCTTTTATCATTTATTTTTCTTGTTCTCTTTTTACCTCTTTTCCTTCTTTCCTTCCCTTTTTCCTACATATAACTTCATTACATTTCATTGTACCTTTTCCTTTTCTCTTAACCTTTCCTTTTTCTTTGCTCTTTAATTTTATTTCTATATTTAATTTCACTATCCTATTTCCCCTTTCGTTTCCTTTCTTTCCTTTCCTCTTTCATTTCCTTTCTTTCCTTTCCTCTTTCATTTCCTCTTTTCTTTCCTTTCCTTTCCTTTCCTTTCCTTCCCTCCCTTTCCCATGTCCTGTCCTTTCCTTTCCTATATTATTTCCTTCCCTTTTCCTTTCCTCCCCTTTTCCCTTTCCCATGTCCTTTCCTTCCCTTTTCCCTTCCTCCCCTTTTCCCTTCCCCATGTCCTTTCCTTTCCTTTTCCTTTTCCTTTTCCTTTTCCTTTCCTTTCCTTTCCTTTCCTTTCCTTTCCTTTCCTTTCCTTTCCTTTCCTTTCCTTTCCTTTCCTTTCCTTTCCTTTCCTTTCCTTTCCTTTCCTTTCCTTTCCTTTCCTTTCCTTTCCTTTCCTTTCCTTTCCTTTCCTTTCCTTTCCTTTCCTTTCCTTTCCTTTCCTTATCTTTCATTTTATTTTCTTCCCAACTATTTGTGGCCTAATGGTTAGAGAGTCTGACTAGTAACTTGAATGTTGTGGGTTCGAGTCTCAGTACCGGCAGGAAATGTGTTCACTTGAGCAAGGCATCTATCTCCCAGTCGTTCCCGGATGCCGCAGCCAAAATGTTTTCACAGTGTGTGCGTTCAGTATTCACTGCTGTGTGCACTCGAGTGGGATGGGTGAAATGCAGAGCACAAATTCCGAGTTTGGGACAACATACTTGGTTACATGTCACATTTTCACTTTCTACTCTCATTTATTCACCACTTCTCTTTTTACATTACTTTTCTTTTCATACTCCTTTCCCTCTCCCTTCGTTTCTCCTCGCTTTCATTTTTGTTCTGCAGACATGCTTGACAAACTGATGGGTCAGTATTCTCACAGCTGCTTGTGTATGCTTTTCGCTCCTGCTAGAGTAAATTGCTCTGCGGTTGTCGAGAGCCAGGTGAGGAGAGAGCAGTGCTGGAGGCTTTGGCCTCTGAGCTTCCCATTAAAAGGATCAGACAGCTCTGCACTACACCACACTTCTCAAAGCACCTCGGGTCGTGCGGGCCAAAGGCACTAGTGACCAGTACACAAGAGGAACATGACCTCAGCTTCTATTCATGTCAAATAATGGCTTTAACAAGCTATTTTCTCATCTCTCTCTCTCTCTCTCTCTCGCGCTCTCTCTATCTCTCTGTCTCTCTGTCCTTATCATTCTGTTTTGCTCTGAGCAGTCCGATCTTCTGTGATGAACCGAGAGCCACATAGAATATTATATTACATCAGTATCAGAGCTTCCTACCTGTGTTTTTATAGCTTCAAAGAGCTGTTACCCTTCAAATATGTGTATTTCAAAAGCACACATCATCCAGCTCTTATTAACAATTAATATACTCGTATTGGTAACTCAGGGTACTGGCATCGCTGAAATGAAGACCTCAGAGGTTGCGTTATATCTACAGCTTTCTGCTCTCTTTGTTCGAGTGTTCATGCGATTTGGACATCAAATCCAAAATCCATCAGTCTGTTTTATTAACTAATGATTCGCTGGTTTTGTGAAGTGGATGTTCATGAATTTCAGACACTGGGTTTTATGAACTCATGTTTGGGTGGATGAATGCCAATATTGTTGAATAATGACTTTAGCTTTATATAAAATGTATTCTATTTATTTTTATACAATGATATAAAATCCTATTATGTGCATTATATTTTATTTTTATGACATCATCTCTACTATTCAAAAAAAGGGGGCTCAAAAAAAGATGATGTTTTACGAAATACATTGCTTCACAAAATCAGTCACCCTGAATCAAATCTGCATGTTCCACGTGTTTAAGACATATACAGTAACTCTTAGGCCTCAGCTCTGACCCAGCGTTTTTCAACCAATGTCCTTCTGTTACATTTATGAATGTTCATGTTTGCCAGAGTTAAAACAATACAAAAATCCATTTCCATGCCATAAATTTTTCCTCTCAGGCCTGCCGTTTTTAGTTCTCCAGTGACTTGCCAGTAGATTGCTCATTCATCCTGGGCTGCTCTGGGATGCGGGAGCTTTTTGCAAGTTCAGCGAAGTGGGAATTTCACAGCAGTGCTTCAGAGAGAGAGAGAGAGAGAGAGAGAGGGAGAGAGAGAGAGAAAGAAAAACACAGGAGATGAATGATGCCCTGAGCTCCCTGAGGGAAAATATCCTATGTATTAATGAGTGTGAGTGTCTGTCTCTCAGGCAGGAGGTACTAATGACCTGTCTCAGCTGATCGTCAGGACCGGAGTCTCGTCTTCATCTTCATTGGAATTCAACACACAACAAAGATCTTTTCTTCGTAACCCTGTGGAAAAAATCAATTTAAACAGTCTTTGTTTTATAATCAAGTTTGCTATGTCCTTTAGAGGGCAAATTGAATTTAATGAAATGTCAGGGTGGTCATAGCCGAAATCCCCGTGGCGCTGTAGTATGACGAGATTCTGTGATATTTGGGTAAATACTGCCTTCCTGTGTATTAGAGTCATGGACTCGCATAGGCATTTTAATATCTAATAATTCAGATCATAATCAGGCTCGAGTTGAAATGGATCCAAGGGAAGGAGGAGACAGTTGTGCAATGCAAACCTGTTTTTGAGAAAAGCAGAATGGCAGCTTTGTTCTCAAATTCCTCCTCTAAGAAACAACGGGCGTTTCTGCTGTTCGTGTGCGGCGAGGAACATGTCTGTCAGTGATTAATTGTGTGAAATTTGAAATCGTAGGCCACGTGTCGGCCCTGTGGCATGGAGTCGTGAAGATGGTTCAGCGCTATCTGATCGGTGTGGTGGTGTCAGATATTATGTTAGGGGTGCGAGTGTTGAGGTTTTGAGTTTTGTGTTTTTGTTTTCATGTGAGGAAAATGCGTCAATCTTTGGTTTGTGGCAAAGACGAAATGGATCACTCTAAAAAATGCTGGGTTGTTTCAACCCAAGTTTGGGTCAAATATGGAACTTAAAAAATGTAACCCAGCATTTAGGTTTGTCCTTTCTGACCCAAATTTGGGTTGAAACAACGCAGCATTTTTTTTTTTTAGAGTGTTCTTTGATTAGGGGTCAATATGTCAGTTGTCCAAATAATACTTAAATAATGGGATTCATAATGACATTTGGAAGACTGTGCTCATCTTTCTTTTCCAATAAATGGGAAACTGAAACCTTTGTTTTCAAAAAAAGGATGTAAAAGCATCATGAAAGATCATTTACATTTTGCAGACGCTTTTATCCAAAGCGACTTACAAGAGGAGCAATGATGGGTTAGGTGCCTTGTTCAAGAACACTTTTAGTCGTGGTATCGAAGGTGTAGAGAGTGCTGTTCATTCACAATCCCCACCTTCAATTCCTGCCAGCGTGGGAATCGAACCAGCAACCTTCAGGTTACAAGCCCGACTCCCTCACCATTAGGCCACGACTACCCGAAGTAGTTCATATGACTCAATCATTATATTCAAAGTCATCTAAAGTCATATGATAACTTTGTGTTGGGAACAGACTGAAATTAAAGTTTCACTCTGAATGTCATTATCCATTGAAAATCTGTAGCAAGTGAATTGAATGAATCATTTTGTGAACAAGATTTGATTTATTTACAAATCAGGCTTCAGTATTTATCTCATTTCAACTTTCATGAATGCTTCTGGAGCAGAAGTCAAGATTTTGGGAGAGTGTTTCTTCACGAGTCACAGACTTGTCCCTTGATGCTGAAACGCTTCTTTATCTTTTCATTGTAATTGAAATGAAAACAAGTCTTCAGAATTTCTCCATTTGTGTTCCACAGATGCAAGTAACCAATATGGGTTTGTGATGTCAGAGGGGTGAGTAAATGGCGACAGATTTATCATTTTTGGTTAAACCGTTCCTTTTAAAATCCAGTGTTATTTTTTTCTAGTGTCGGGACCTGACTTTCCTTGTCAATTGTAATCTGAGCACATTACACTTAGCGTACCTTGTCTTTTAACACAGGCAGAGTAACCTCCCGTAATAGTCTCTCATTATTTTCTCTTACTGAGGTGAAACCAGAACGTGTTTCCATTTCACAGGAGCTCCGTTTGTCATTGAGGGCCATTGAGAATCTACCCACAATGCCTTGTGGCCCATCAGTGGGTGCCGCTGGGGCTCCAAATTACCTCGTCACAGCTGCTGCTGTTCTGCATGGTTGACCCCACGGAAAGGCTCTGACTGAATTGATTAGAGCCTCGAGCTGAAGTGATGATGTGTTTAAAGAGAGATGATAGAAAATGTCATCATAATGGATTATGCTGCCAATCCATTGGTGATGCCTTGAATGTAAAATATGAACACTGAATATTGATTTTCGGGAGTAGCAAAGCATGCCGTTTGTCTCTGTGAATTTGATGTACATGACTAAATCACTTTGAAGTACTGTGGGCCTAGATGGACTTATTCCATATCGTATGGATCTTTAGTAAATCCAGAAAATATGTAGAATTCCTCTCCCTGTCGTTCCAATTCAACTTCCTGTTGGTGTGCCCAATTCAAAATCAAAATGACACATTAAAAGTGTACAAATACGTAAATCTATCCTTGATGATATTAATATGGCAGGAATGAATCCTGGTACCCTGAGTTCTCTGGTTGTACTCTTATGCAGTTTTGTTACGTAACCTCATCCCGTTGGCTCAGTGCAGCAGTTTTTTTCAAAGCATTTGTGAGTTGGTAGTGGAGAACTAGAATTAAAAGAAAGGGCTCCTTGCCATCTGACGTCTCGATGAGTTTGTAAATATTTCAGAGAGGCTCGAAGAGCAAGAGAGGCGTGTTATGAAAGAGTTGTGTAAAAAACGTGAATATGGGACTTTATATATTTAATGACAGCTCAAGGGTGCAGGAGAACAGCGACATGCTATTTCTCTGCAGTGCAGACTACGTCGAAAACCCTCGCACCCTCAAGAAAAACAAACAACCCTGTAGAAAATAAATGTTAGCACAGCGCAAACACAACCAGGCTTTCTGCTTTATTTGTGTGCTGTTGTATGATCACCTGTTCCCTCAAAAGATCATCTGAAGGTTGTGTTTGATTGGGACGAAAGTCGTTGTATGCTAATGATTGATCTGATTTAGCTTGGGTCTTTTGAAGCAATTTACCACCTCCAGCTCCTTTTTTTTTTTATTTTTGTTCCTCAGGGCTTTTTGTGTCACTGAATTGCAGGTGGGGTTAATGAGGTTTTCTCTTGAACATAATTCCTGTGTAATGATATACAGCAGATTGGATGAACCCTTTGTGGATATCAGTCTGGCGAACAGTTGCCTGGATTTGGTTTGTGTGTGTCTGGCTTGCTGCATCTGGGGGTGTTGTAGATGGCCAGATGTTGTGTAATGTTGGGATGGAGACAGAATGGAGCGCAGGCTGATGTTGACGTTGGATGGAGGGAAGATTGCCTCGTCGCTCTGAGCTTAAGTTCGAATCAGATGGGACGAAGTACAAGGTCTCATACCATAGACGCAGACATGCCCCTTCCCCCATGATGCTATTCAAGAATTACAAGCAGCCTTTACATCCATGTTCGGCGGAAATGGCTGTGTTTGCTTTAGAGCATGCCCACTGATTGGAGAGATGAATGCTGGGAAGACCGGCAGCCAGATTTAAACTCTACGCCCTCCTGTACAGACTGCACTTATCACTGTCTCTTTCCTGTTTCTATTTGCCTCATGCAGCAACCTTGTATAAACTAGTTTGCTTTATTTTGGTCTATAGACTTAAGGTCAAGTTTTAGAAGCATTCAAAACATTTTTTTCACGTTTTGATCAATTAGAAAACAGTCTCTTGAGCAGTGTCTCCCAACCCTTATACCGCACCATCAACGCTATTCAGAATACAAGACCTGAAATGTGTCTGTTGGTTGTACTCCAAGACTCCTGTGTTGAGAAAACTCCTCTGATTGAATGCAATGTTATTTCTGTATTTGCACATCTTTTCATTTAAAGATTTAGTTTAAAGTTAGCTACTAGTGATGCTGGTATTTTCTGAGCAGATTTTTTCCCCTTTGCTCAATAACTTCTTTTGCTCTTCTTAAAGGAATGGTTTACCAAAACACAAAGAAATTCTTTCAACATTTACTAACCCTCGTGTTGTTCCAAAAATGTATGACTTTCTTCTAGAGAACACAACAAAAGAAAATATCTGTTCTTGTCCATATAGTGAAAGTCATTAAAATCTAAAACTTTTGATTAAAGTAAGTTTGAATTAATCTTAAACTTTGTATTGTATATTTAACATTGAAATGTTTGAATTTAATTCACACTCAAATCATATCAAAACATTTGTCAACACATACATGCACAGACTAAATAAAATGTGGTAGAACATGCGACCGAACATCATAACATTTGAGGTTCCTGACGCCATATTTATATGCAGTGCATTGATTTAAGGTTTTGATTTGAGTGTTAATAACGACTCAATCTTTTCCTCATACAAAGTGTCATGTTGCTTCAGACAACTTTTGTTCTTTTTTTTGGGGGGGGGGGGGGGCTTGAAAGTTTTTAACTGTCTCATTTCATAATATGCACCAAAACTGTTGGAACATTATTCAACATGTTGTGTTCTGCAAAAGAGAGTTACCTGTTAGAAACCACAAAAGAGTCAGTAAATGATGACGACGGTGTTTAATTTTTGGCTAGTTCAAACCCATCTCAGTTCCCCCTCGAGTAAAGTGTGAGATCCCTCTTTCTTACTCTCTCAATCTCTCTTTTAGACACCCCTGGCCTACTTAAACACAACTGTTGTAACACAAGCTGGAGCTCTTCAGGAGTTTCTGCGTGGGAAAAAACTCAGAGGCATTGTTCTGCTGCTCTGACAAGAGTGGTGGACAGTGTTGTGAAAGATCTTATCCTCAGAGGTGTAACTGGTCTGGATTGTCACAGGTTGGTGCTGGACCTTGGTAATCACTGGGTTTCGGTTTCTGCCAAAGAGCAAAACTCCTTGCTCAATAGAAACAGGTTTAGTCTCATTGACAAATTTACAGAGCGGGCTTTGTTGGAGCAGAGTGTTTGTGGGTGGGTGGGTGGGGTGGGGGGTTGAGCTGGAAGACTTCTTTGTTGGGTACAAGCTGCACTGCGTCACCCGTCGTTTTGTTACAGTACAAGGCCACCCTCTGAGGCTTAGGAAAAGTTTAGCTATAGCTCCACCACAGTGCTCTGCTCGAGGCATATTTGACAGATCACCTTTTCAATTTTAAGGGTCTTCTACTGAGTTTTTCTCACTCCCTAAAGGCCTAATCAGTGCCCAGGTGGCAAAGTTGGGTACCCGCCCTTGGCCTCAGAACTGCAGATGTCACCCGGTGGGTTCCATGAGCCCCAGCTGTGCCGGCCAGCTGGTTTCTGCACACTATCCTTGCTTCTCCCTGGAGAGATGACCCAAATAGCAAGCCCCAGAGAATACTGAAACACACCGCAAACAAACAACCCCAATCTGTCAAGTGCAAGTAAAGAGTGGAGGCGCAAGAATGGATCTGGAATTTTAGGTTTCAGGATGTAGATTAAACATGGCCTTACCCATCATTCCCCACTGTGACCTGTTCGTCTGCTTCGCTCTGGTTGTCATAACCCCCATTCTGGGGGTCCAATGGGTTGAGAGGGTTATTTTAGGCAGTGCGGTCAACGTTTGAGATTGTCTCCACTTCTTGGAACCAGGGAATTTTGTTTTCCAAAGGAGAAACAGAAGAGCATTATTGTCGTGCCCAGTCCTGCAACTTACTGTGGGACCTCGCCAAGAACTCACACAGTGACCAACGATGGTACTCAACCCAAAGAAGTCTGTTTTTCTTAGTTTTTTTTTTTTCTACTTTGTTTTAACTGAACCATGACATCTTATCCTACTTTGGAGCCGACGAGTCTGCAACAATGCTGTTGTTGTGTTAGACCACTTGCACTTAAGACTTGTGTTAATGACTCTTGCTAATGGGCCAAAGCGTCCCATCCCTTGTGGTGTAACTGGAGAATAGGAGAAGGTCATACGTCTGTAAATGGTATTGGTTTTCTCCTCCACTTATTAGCGCACAGCGAGCAATACCCTGCAAGTTTACTATGTCCCTCGATACCTGTACTTTCAACACAGGAGCTAAGATTATTGATATTACAGAGGAGCTAGTTTACAAGGTACACTTTGACCAAATGTTTACTCATCTTTGATGTTTGCACCTTGCCTATATATGCGCCGTTGACTTGAGGGAAATAGTCAAACCACACTACAAAGGATATTAGCCAGGCATCTTTAAATAAATTTAATATCCTACTGACTTGGCTGTCGGAAGTTCACACTCAGGGCAGCAGCAGTAATTTTCCCCTCATGTCTTTTTCACTGTCTAATGGCTTTATATTTCCTGCCCGCTCTGCCAGCGTAGCTGCTGGGAACAGGAGCTGGGGAAAACGGCCTTGCAGTGCACTGCAGCAGAGATGGGCACACAAGCTTCTGCTCTCTCTACGTCATCTTCATGAGAATCTACAGACTTGATTCCCTGTGGGAAAATAGCCTCTGCATCTCCCGCCCCCTCTCATTCTCTATTCCTCTCTCTCTCTTTGGTCATTCTTCATCCTAGCAGATTCTGTCGCCCCGAGGAAGGCCTCTGAGTCTGGTGATGACTGACAGCAAGAATGCCTCTGTTCTTCTGTGTTCCATGTGCACTCTACTGTAGCATCTTCTAGGCAGCCGCCTCCTCCATTTAATCTCTGGTACATACAGTAGGAGTTCCCTTCTGTAGGTTTCAGTGAGTCTGAGTGCTTGTGCCCTCTTTAGGAAGGAGGTGGTAGTACCTCTGTTGAGGTCAACTTAAAGGCTCCCTGAAGTGCCTTGAAACGTGCAGCATTCTTCAATGTGTTGATGTAATTTCCACAAAAAACAGGAAAATCATTATTCGCCAAACCCTCCTGCATCAGCATCACACACAAGCGTTGTGTTGCTTACGTGTAAAGCATCCGCCAATACTCTGCGTCGGGCGTAATCACGGAAGCTTTGCACTGCATTCATTACCTCAACTGTGTAGGTTGACATAAACTTGCCCTTTAACATTCATCACATTTACATTTATTCATTTGGCATATGCTTTTATCCAAAGCGACTTACAAGGGGAGCAATTAGGGGTTAGGTGCACCTTTAGTCATGGTATCGAAGGTGGAGAGAGTGCTGTTCATTCACAATCCCCACCTTCAATTCTTGTCAGCGTGGGAATCGAACCAGCAACCCGACTCCCTCACCTTTAGGCCACGACTCCCCGAAGTAGCTCATATGACTCAATCATTATATTCAAAGTCATCTAAAGTCAAATGATAACTTTGTGTTGGGAACAGACCGAAATTAAAGTTTTCATTGAAAATCTGTAGCAAGTGAATTGAATGAATCATTTCGCCATTCACAATCGCCACCTTCAATTCCTGCTGGCATGGGAATCGAACCAGCAACCCTCAGGTTACAAGCCCGACTCCCTCACCATTAGGCCACGACTACTTTAAGACAGCTTGTGTTGTTTTATTGTTACACTTAAGTACAGTTTATTTCAGCTTTATCTGTACAGGACTTCAGCAGTAGAGAGAATCACTGTAATTAGTTTTAAAAATAGACACCTTTTATTATTTAAGCGGTATCGTTAAACATTACATTAAGGCCAGTGCTAACAATGTATCAAACTGTGGGTTGAAAACCGTACGGTTCTTGTTTTATGGGAACCGTTTCAACCCTGACTGATTTCTCACCTCAGCTGTCTGTTGTTGGCAGGGGTTCCTCATTCTTTTATCTGTATTTTTTTTTTTTTTTTTTTTCCCTGTTCTGTCTGGAGGTGTGATTTATGTATTCTTTTATTGAATTCCTGTGCTTTGTTTAAACTGAATATGGCGGTGGTGGTTTTGCGCTTTTCTCAGTTTCGTTGGCAACTGGTCTCATCTGGTCTGCTTTGATCTTGAGACAATCGAACTCTGTTGAAGACATGGCAAACATGTGTGATTTATGAAACCACTTAGCATGTGTGATGCTCGAAAATTAGAAGGCTTGTAATTGGCTGAGAGGTTTTGCCTGCTCTGCTAGTTGCAAAAATTGCATGTGCCAAAAATGTAACTTAGAGCTTTGTTAAATGGGAAGTTTTTTTTTTTTTTTTTTTGTGTGTAAACTATTCCCCTAAACCTTCACAAGAAGAAAATTGAGTGCACAGGACAGTTAGAGCTCGTTATCGCCTCTTCTTAGACCGTTGAAAAAAAATGCTAGGGTTGACAGAGGAGTAATTTTATCGTTGTAATGAAGAGTTGTATCTGCAATTAGCCTTTTGTCCTCTACAGCTGAAGTTCAGGCCCTCGGATCCAAACATGCGTGACTCCCTCATCCCATTTAGCCTGACTGAGGAGCCTGTCGTCTAAATGTCTGTGCTGGTTAAAGATCCCCCACTGAACATTTTAGCTGTGGTCACACGATGCTCTTGAATGCAGATTGCGTTGCATTGCATGGCTGCTATCTGGCTTATTTGCTCTGTGGTGGAAACATCTCATTTAATGCAGTGGCCCCCTAATTGTAAGGGGCCCTCTGGCATTTGCAGCCCTAAAGCTTGTTGTTCAACCATCAAAATGTATTTACTATAATGCAAATAAATCCGACCCTGAAGAAATTGGCTGAGGACATGCTTGGACAGTTTGGAGAGCATTGTTTTAGGTGTTGTTGCCAGCCTGGAATATTTCTCTTAATCTTTTGATAGTAACATTAACTTAGTCTCTATAAGTGGTTTTTGGATTCATTTTAAGTCTGATGAGTATATTTGATATAAGATGTAGTAGAAGCTTGTTGGGAGAAAACCAGTGCAAGAACCAGTAAGAAAAGGGCAACAGCGCCCCCCTGTGACCCAAACACTGTTCTCATATCTTAGTCTTCTCTGGTAACTTTCAGAAATGACTTTATCTGAAGTGATTTATTTTTGTTTTATGGATTAAAATATTGTTTTTGGATTATACATTTATTAATCTTGCAGATTCGTATATCCAGAATAGCTTTGCTAGTGCCAGTTGAGCTATAAGAATTACAATTGATCTAACAACTCAAAGGTTTTGTCTTTTTAAGATGCACTGTAGATGTACAATTTATAGAAAACACACTTGAACAATGTAGTATTAACCAGGTGACTCATTCCTGCTTATTACTTGATAACTGAGTTTGTATCTTTTATACTGATTTGAAGTCCAAAAATGACAGTTCTTTTAAAATTTTCCAGCCGTTTTCTTGGAAAGAAAATGCAGACTTCAACTGACCTTATAAAGTTCAATGCTCACTTTTCAAGTGTACTTTCCTGCTGGCTTCCCAGTGGCCCGACCCGCTCTCTTTGGTGTTTGACGATAGCTTCAGAAAGATGCTGAGTGCTTCTCTTCAGTCTGTGCTGAACTCAGCTGGCCATAAATGAAAGATGTGATTTATATGTTCACGACTCACTTTCTGAATCTGAGCTGCAAGAAATGGAGTGAGGGGTGCCTTCAGACCTTTACTCCTGTGTATCAGTGTTAACTGGAGAGAACAACCCACATGCCATTCCAAACCTAGATCACTTTCTTCTGTGGAATAATATTTTGAAGTGATGAAAGTAAATGCTGACCAGGGATCATAAACATTTCAATATATTTCAAGTCTTGTGAAGCTTTGTGTGAGGAACAGACTAAAATTTCTAATATTTTCCCAGTGCTGCAGTGGATACATTATATACAGGATCATATTTGAGTTGTGGCGTAATGGTAAGAGAGTGGGACTTGTAATTCAAAGGTCATGGGTTCGAGTCTCCGT
>CM074281.1:7665174-7697674 GCA_037194245.1 Opsariichthys bidens | reverse complement strand
GAGATCTTTCAGGTTTTCCACTTCTAGAACTTGATCAGCGCTGTGTGAGGTTTGCATTTCTTGACAGACGTGTAAGAGTAGTTGAGATGGAATACTTTAGGGAAGTTGGCGTGTACTGCGCTGCGGTGTTACATGCATTGCAGAATAAGTTTATATACATATATATATATGTATATATGTATGTATGTATGTATGTATATATGTATATGTGTGTATATATATGTGTATGTGTGTGTATGTATGTGTATATATATATATATATATATATATATATATATATATATATATATATATAAATATATATATATATATATATATATATATATATATATATATATGTGTGTGTGTGTTATTGCAGTATGTTTTACAAGGAAATACTATTTCAGTCTTTCTACTTCCAAATTTCACATTTAATTCTGAACTTGCTGTTGCTGAAAAACTTGCTGTTTAACTTCATATTAAATGAGAGATTGTATGCGATATTTGTGTCGTCACACTGCAGGATCATTTAAAATGAACTAGTGAAGGTAAAAATGCACTTTTTAATGTTCTGCCTGGTCAAATCTACAGCTTGTATCATAGTTTTAGGATCCTTGGATAATACAGCTATGTACCTTTTGGTAAAAATGATGAAACTAAGAAATAGATTGAAATAGTAGGGTATTTGCAGGATCTTTCCAATAATTTTAAATTTATAATCAAGTCTTAAATATTGTTTCAGCAGTTTGTTTAAAATCTGCAATAGTTCAAGGAAAATATGCTAACTTGGATATCATGCTTGATTTTTAATCTATTTTATTTCTTACGTTAACATCTTTATATCTTGAATGTATTTTAGATTTATATTATATGTATGTATATGCATTTATGTATTTTGTATTTGTTTTTATGAGTTCATATTGATGTGGGAAAAATTTGTTAATCTGAACAAATCGGCATTTTTAAGTCAACTCAGAACATTTGTGTATCAATAAAAGGTATAGATATACATCTATAAACTTTTCTCTGTTAAATGAGGTCAAAGTCTTTTCCCTAAATTTCATTCCTTTAAACATGCAGATATCCTGAATATTATGACTTAATATATATGTAATATATTGTCTAGGCTCACATTGTATCGCATTTGCATTAAAATTCATGAAGGCAACATTTTCTTTAGTGGTTTGTATTTGGTTTAGATTTATGCCTGACTCAGTTTCTTGTAGCTGGAGCCATTTATTTTTGCAGTTTTTTTGTGAATGATTGACATTTCTGTGGTTAGTTTAGGTGGATGGATGAAGTGAGATGCTGTTCTCACTGAAATTGTTGTAGTCTGCCGTGGAATGAGCAGCTTGTGTGTCTGATGGATCACCATGGTGATAAGCCACAAACAGAAAAGGCAAAAATTGCTTAAAAGCATGCTGAAGAGAGAATTCTACCGAATTAATAATTTTATTTTCAAAGTGCTCTACAAATAAAGTTGAGTTTTTTTTTAAAATATATATATATATATATATATATATATATATATATATATATATAAAATTCTGCAGTGATCGTCCCTCTCTGACAGATATTTTGCGATCCTGAGATGTCACACTTGTCTCTTTGACAGCTGTCAAGAGCAAAAACGAAGGCTCTTTCTCCCTGTCAGTCATGTTATATGAAAGTGGTGTTTTGTAGAGGAGTGGTCAAAGTTAGGAAACATCCCTTTCAGCAACTTGACTTTTTACTTGCTTTAATAACTCTTTCTTTTTTTAAATGCAATTTTATGGGTCCTTTTCCATTTTGGTAGGTGTGAAATTGTATTTAAAATGGGAACATTATTTTAGAGGCTTTTTTTTTCTTCTTCTTTTGCACTGTCATCTAATTTTATATGAATGACTAAAGTGAGTATAGAAAAGTTAATTAGCTGCTTTTTGCAGGTAATGGAATGAATGTGTGTTTGAGATCATTTCAGCTTCTTTGACCCAAATCTGCCTTCAGGACTTTTTGGAAGTTTTGATCGTTTTTAGTTAGTGTGTAATAATACTGTCCTACTTTGGAAAGTTTCAGCGCTCGGTTTAGGTGTTTAGTGGACGCTATACAGTATGTGTGTGTATTGGGGATGTAAAGGTTCAAATTACTCATGGTTCAGTTTGTATCAGCGTTTTAGGGTCATGGTTCAGCATTCTGCAGCAAATATATTTAGGATTTTTTTTTTTTTTTTTTTTTTTTCTCAGATTTCCCTGCTTATTTTCACATTACCTTACATAAACCCTGCTCCGGACCAAGACAATGTCAGTCCGCTTCAACTGTGTGTATATTAGTAACTACTGTATCAGTAACTACTTGGCATGTCCGTTCTTCCTATGTGGAGTAGCGTATCAAATGAATGAAAATATAAATTCTTTAGTTTAAATGTGCTCATGTGAATGTAGTTCTTTTGTTTTGTTTTTTCTGACAATAGAAATGATATTCTTTTCCTATTCTAAAACAACATTCTGAGGTAATAAATAGGCAATTCTAAAGACCTGTGTATACTTTTACTGTCGAGGAAAATTTTGTTTGTCTCGTAAGCATGCGCAGTTTAGAGCAACCGGGTGCTTTCTAACCTCTTCGCACAATCGCTTGTCTGTGTTGACCTCTGTCGTCGCTGTAGCTTGCATGCGTTCAGGTCTGTTCTGTTTATGCAGGTTTTTTGCGACTCTTGTGAATCGACGTCCCCCCAGAACACGGTTGCCATCTTGTGGATTTTTTTGCGAAAAAAATTAAATCCGCACGTGTGCCCGTTACAAAAATCGTACGGTGTGCGTACAGTACAGGTGTAGTCTTCTGATGATGAAATTAGTATTAAGATGGAATTCTATACATGTGTCGTGTGTACTTTTACTTTTTAGTCAGTCAGGATTAGAGCGCCACCCTCAGGCTGAATAATGCAAGGACACTAGACCTCTGCCAAAATTGTTTCTGCATGCATAACTCTAAGCTTTAGGAGTGCGCCTTAAAATGCTGGCAGCTCACTAGTTGTTGAAGCTTATGCGTTTCTCCACCTGTCCAGGAGCGGGGCGAGGTATTGGGTGCGGATAAACCCAGGCAGGAGGTGTAGCGGCAGCCGCTGAGGTGTGCGTTTAGAGGTATTATCCCAGCATTCGCAGCTTGCCTTCACACTCTGAGCTGTGCGGGTTGAGAACTGAGACGTGTCACCCAAGCAAATCCTCCGCTGCTGAAGTGGCGTTTTCAGCATGCCTCACACCCCCTAATGCAGCCTGGCAACTTAAGGCGGCTTTGTCAAACCCGTGAGTTTGTCTCCTCCTCTTATCTGGGGCCGGATGCCGAAGGAAGGCAGAAAACGGAGACGTGATTCTCTTAAGAAGTCATCTGCTAATGTAATTCCCTCACTCACGGGCCTGATTGGGTCACATTGTGTCGGCGGCGTCTCTCAGCGTGGTTGAAGCCTGACGTTGAGCTGGCTTCAAGTTATCTTTGGAACTTTCGGGGCTTTGCGTCACTCATGATTCCTGCAGCATTGGTGGTAGTGATGAATGTGCAGTGAGGATATGGTGTGGCATTGAAAATCACAAAAATCACATTGTGGGTGTTAAAATTAGGTATGAGCTCCTTGCTTAGTTAAGGTCCTTCCTTCCATAGTCCTTGCTTAGTTTAGCATTTTCATATACTATTGTAGACTACAATAGTATATGAAAATGCTAAACTAAGCAAGGACTATGTAAATTTAAGCATCAGGGATGTAATTGAGATACGTGTGTGTCCCATGTCATTTAACCCTCTCTCATGTGGAGGAGTGTTTTCTGCCCTGCCAGCAGACTGGAGGAAATGAAGCTTCTCTGATGGAGTGAATGGAAGGCGTGCAGTCTGATAATGGTGTCTGGGAAAGATCGCCATTGCTCTCCTCACTTTATAATGCTATATGAACTCACGCAGCAGCTTTACATACATCCCTTTAGATTCTTCTGATGTCCATTTCTTTAAAATGTTGCTCAGCCACGACCTGAAAAATCTGACCTTTTTGTAGCAAATAAAAATAATTACAGGTTATGAAATCGAATGTTTTACATGGTTACCCAATTGGCAATATCCAGTCAATCTGGCAATTCATTCAGCATTAAATCAATTAAAAGAGCAGTTCACACTCCTCCAAAGTGATACCATTAACCTTTCCTGGGCATATGTATTGAATTAACTAATGCCATTGGGAAAACGGTGTCCAGTCTAACAGAGTCACACCAGCACATGGTTAAGATGACATAATTAGCCTGGATCAGTGTGGAAGAGTCTTTTGTAGTTGAGTGTGAGTGTGTGTGTGTGTGTGTGAGGCTGTTGTCATCTCTTCATTTCTCAGGCTCATTAACTGCAGGTTGCAGTCTGAATAACTGCTAGTGTTTCTGAAATAATTCTTAAACAAGCTCTGCCCACCCATATTTAATGACTCACTCAAGGCGGTCCACCAACACTCACTCTCTATCGCTCTCTCTCTTCATTCATTCATTCATTCAAGGATTTTTTATTAACTAGAATTTTTCTTTTTGTTTGATATTTTTTCTTTCTTTCATCTTCTTTATCTTGCATATTTGAGTTTTGACCTTTAATTTTTCTTTAATTGTTCTTTCGTTTGTTCATTATATTCTCATTCTTTTGTTGAATGCATTTGTTCATTCCTTCTTTTGTTTCATTAATTCCATTAGTTCCTTGTCTTTGTTTTTTGTTTGTTTCTTTCAGTCTTTATTTCCTTCATTTCTTTTCTTGTTCTTTTATTCATTCTTTAATGAAATTGTATTTTGTTCTTTCATTTGTTTGTTTCATGTTCTTGTTAATTATTATTTAATTTCATTTTTTGTTACTTTTTCTCATTCTTTTTCGTTATGCTTGTTCTTATTCATCCTTTTTGTTCTTTTATCATTCTTTCATTCATTCTTTCATTGTCTTGTATTTTGTTTTTCTTTCCCTTGTTCTTTCACTTGTTGTTTGATCTTTTGTTCACTCTTTTATTCTTCATTTAATTGTTCTTTTTTAATTTTTTTATTCTCTTTATTTTTTGTTCTTTCATCCTTTGTGCATTTCATGCATTTGTTCTTTCCTTCATTTGAGTTTTGTTCTGTAATTTTTGTTTAATTGTTCTTTCGTTTGTTCATTATATTCTCATTCTTTTGTTGAATGCATTTGTTCATTCCTTCTTTTGTTTCATTAATTCCATTTGTTCCTTGTCTTTGTTTTTTGTTTGTTTCTTTCCGTCTTTATTTCTTTCATTAGTTTCACAGTCTGTTTTCTATTCCTTCATTTTTTTTCTTGTTCTTTTATTCATTCTTTAATGAAATTGTATTTTGTTCTTTCATTTGTTTGTTTCATGTTCTTGTTAATTATTATTTTATTCAATTTTTTGTTACTTTTTCTCATTCTTTTTGTTCTTTTTATCATTCTTTCATTCATTCTTTCATTGTCTTGTATTTTGTTTTTCTTACCCTTGTTGTTTGATCTTTTGTTCACTCTTTTATTCTTCATTTAATTGTTCTTTTTTAATTTTTTTTTATTCTCATTATTTTTTGTTCTTTCATCCTTTGTGCATTTCATGCATTTGTTCTTTCCTTCATTTGTGTTTTGTCTTTTCGTTTAGTGCAAACAGTTGAGACAATGTTGACAGTATTAACGCGTCTCTGTCTCTCTGCTCGTCCGTCCATCTGCCTCATCTCCCTGTGATGTTTCAGATGCTCAGCGCTCCTGCCTGTCCATCACGGTTACCTTCAGAGCTGTTAATAACCCAGCCACCGGCTGTAAAATTCACCGGCTAATCCAGTCAGGCATGTACACACACCCAGCACTGCCTTCCTCCCCGTGGATATTGGAGTAACTGACCTGGCCTTGAATTAGGAGTACAGTGATAGTCATCTGTTGTGAGCAGCGGGGCCGCTGAGGCGAGGAAAATAGGCAGGGAAGAAGACGAGCCGAGAGAGAGAGTGAGAGTCAAAGCACAAAAAGACAGGATGATACATAGTGCTGAGGCCAGCAAACTTTCTGTCTGTCCAGTGTAGGTTAGGAAAGCTGAGGATTAAACACACACACAGCTGGATATAAGCTCCAGGGGATCATCTGTGCTCATAACCAAGATTTTGAAGCAATTCGTCATGCTTCAAGATGCCATGTCAATCCCTACCCTCCCGCACAAGGGGTCACAGTTCTGGGGCAAAAAGCATCTTTCTCCTTTCAAAAGTAAAATGTATTGACAAAATAATTTTTCGCACTGTGATGCTTTCAAAATAATGCCTTAAATCGACTTTATTTCAGTTAACTTCTATTAACTATAATCAGATCAATATTTAGTGTGACCACCCTTTGCGTTTAAAGCCTACAAACTAGCGCTGATGAAAGCTGACAGTGTTGTCGCCTCGAACACACGAGAGGACTACCTCCGACTCTCGGCCAACATTTGCGTTCTGCGCCTCCGTGTAAAGCAGACAACTGTCTATTTCTCCAGATATATATTCGTCATTCAAATGGGAAACCAACACTGCAGGCTGCAGATACACAAACAGTAAGTTAACTTTACCGTTTCGAAAATCATTCATGCTAATCACTTTCTATATTCCACTCGGCTCATGTTAATATTAAATATTCGCCCAGGAACACTCAGGTACATGACGTTAAACTAGAAGAGCCTTCTGTGTGTACAGCCTCGGCTTGTTTGCTCACCATTTTGCTATTCTCTAGCTTAGACTCATTAAGTAAACCGAACAGCCAATCAGAGTTCTCTTTCTCACCCGACGCCGTTTTTACATGCCGAGTCGGCCCAAAAAAACCCAGACAGTGTCTGATTAGAGCCAACGGTGCGAAACGCACCAGGAAAATTTAGTCGGCCGATACTTAAAAGTGGTTCGACGTTGCCCGATCGTGTGTCCTGGGCTTAAAACTGAGGTTTTTACAGGTCATCTGGCAAGTGTACCTTGGACAAAAGCTAATGTTTATGGCCCAAGCACGGATGGTACGAGGACTCTTTTGGAATTGCTCTATTATTATTATTATTATTATTATTATTGTTAATATCATTATTATTAGGCCTTGCCATTTTATCCCGTGTATATACCCACTTAAATGCATGCCGCCCACTGTTCACCGTTTTGGCCCCGGATGCGAGGGCCCTTTCAACGCTGCTTGCAGCTTTAATTCATTGTTAATAATTGGTATTCTTAGAAAGCAATGCTCTAGATCAGTGTTTCTCAACCGGTGGGTTTTGAGTGGATCGTGGAGTAGTCAGAGAAACGAAACGATAACATCAACAAAGGTAATTCTAACCGTTTTACTGATGCGAGACGTGCGTGAAAGCTGTTGACTCTTCTGTCAGATGCAGTTTAAGTAAAGAGTGCCTAAGAAAAACACGTTGTCTTGATTCAGTATCTGCAGTCAGATTTGTTGTCAGGCTATATGTCAGTGTCACTATTCTAATGTTATTTTCGTAACTTGTTACTAAATAAAAAGCCTCTCACCTCAGGAAAGAAACTTACTTAATGTCCTGTCAGAGTCAGATGTTATGCTGTGCTCGCGGCGCACGCTCTTCAGTGGCATGCGCAAAAGCAGAAATGACCAGCGTGCAACGTCGTAGTTAATTGTCAATTAGAAAGTCATGAAATTACCCAAAAGTACCAATAAATTACATAACGGGTGCTTTGTGTGTTTGCTGCATGCAGATATGATGCTCATTCTATTCATCAGGATCAGTTCATGTCAGTATTGCATGTAGTAATCTTTTACCTTAACCCAAAATGCCACTTTTTCTCATTGTTTTTTTGTATATTTTTGATGACTGGTCGCCAACTTACTTACTTTTAAACTAGCCTGTTGTTTATTCATCAGTGTTAATGATATCCTTACAATTTGTGTATGTTAAGTAAAGTGGGACGGTACTTTTTACTTTTTAAGCCCATAGAGTTTGTGGATTTAATGGGGTTTTTTTGTTGGCCATATTCGCTCTTGGTGGTTTTCAAGCGTGAGGTCATTGCAGGTATACGTCTGGCAGCTGCTGTTCCCATTTTGACAGTGGCTTCATTTATCAAGCCCCAGATATTAGAAGCCACTTTATCAAAGTGTCTCGACATGAGCTTTTGTTCAGGAGCTGTCTGCGGTCTAAAAACCCTGTAATTTGCATCGAGGTAAAAATGAGTGTTGGCAGACTAATTCAAATCTGTTATTGGTCATTAAAGGGATGAAATTCAATAATGGAGCTGGATGTTCTCAGCAGTGCCTGGTTGCCATGGCGGCAGTCATTCAGGGGGGTCGGCTACTGGCGGACTGTTGTAAGGTGGCCGCGCTCGTCTTCCTAACATGCCCGGCCCATCAGTTCTAATCAGGTGGAGCGACAGCCTGCCCCATCTGCAGGGACCCCTCTCCATTAGGTGCTCGGCCGGCCAGCGTCTGCCGCACGTGTAGTCCATTAAGCATCGTTATGTGGGTGCGGAAGCAGGTGAGGAGAGACTCCGGAGCCACGTTTGAGGAAAGACTGGTTTGTGCGGTAGGAGGACACCTCCAAAAACTGTAGGATACAGTACAAGCTTGATTCTTTTATCACATTAGTTTTTTTACCCTTTATAAAGTGAAAGTTTTTGCACCTAATAAATTGGGAGAATCTTACAAAATCTAAGAACATTTCCAAAAAAAAAAAAAAAAAAAAACACACACACACACACAAAATAACAATTAAAAACCCAACCAGTTAGTCAAACCGGCTATCGGCCAACGTGGTCTAACCTAAAAAAAATAAATAAATAGTGCTGAACTGTATTACAGAAATTGAAAAACAGTACTGAATCATACAAATATATTATTAATATATTAATTATACCTTCATTATTCATGTTAGTTATTTCAGAGTGCATTAACATACTTAAGAGATACAATTTTAAAATGTAAAAATGTATTGGAAATTGTTGAAGTTAACAATACTTTTATTAACCATAGTTAATGTTACGAATGGACTCTTATTGTAAAGTTCCACCATTTCATATAAAAAGCCATTGAAATTAGACGCGCATGTACTTTGTACGTATTCTCTCACCCTTTATTTGCCTCTATTTTTGAGCACTTGATGATCATCTGATTAAAATAACAAAATGCATTGTAGTGATGATGAAAAAAGAACTGTGTTTCTGATTTGATGTTTCTATCCGCTGCATGACGGTAGTTTTATTTCTCATGTCACGTCTTTACGTATGCTGCATATCGAATGCATAAAAGCGAGCAGCTGCATATAAGCGAAGTCAAATAGTTTGTAACAAACGTGACATTAAACATTTGCGTCAGGCTTGCGTACGTTTTTGTTTTGACCGCTTGGGGCACTAGTAATGTTAGCATCCTGTCGGTCTCGACGGCAAACATAATGCTGTTCTCATGTTCTTCATTTTATGTATGTAGTGTAGTGTACTGTAGACATACGTTTCATTGTCGTCTTTCGAATCGGAATTTTAAGTGTGTGCAGCGCACAGCCTCGCGTGTCAAAACAAACTCCACAAGTCATCAGTGATAGTTTTTAAATCTCCTCTAGAGGTCGCTCTTGTGCTCCATTATGACAATGCACTATTCTCAGCCATTCCAGCAAAGGATGCAACCCGGAAAAACCCGGTGTTTTTTGTGTTTGTTTGTTTGTTTTGTTTTTGCAGGTAACGATTGTTCCAGCTATCAGTTATCGTGCCGATCAATCGTCAACCTCAATTAGAATCCCTAACTGACTGCTGCCATTAGAGAACGGCACACATACAAATGTTACGTCTGCGTAAAAATAAAGATTGTCACATTTCTACAATTTCCTAAATTCTTATTCTAGTCTTGAAAGATGATGATATTCTGGTGAAATGTTCTGTGAGGAAGTGTAATTCATTGTTGTCTAGGACTTTTTATAGTCAGCTATTTGGCACACGATGAGGTACGGTGATTGTTATTATTAATTGATCTGCTTTGCAATTATGTGGCTGCTTTACATTTGCCTTTTCCACCTTTTACAGATAACAAAAGTGATGAATGCCTTGAGAGAGGAAGATGGAGAATATATTGACTTTTTTCTAAAGTACAGATCTGGGGCCGTAATGGAAGTTATTTCTTCCTGGCTGTTTGAGGCTGTGGAGTGATCCATCTGTGTTAGGCCACACAAGGGCCGCTGTGATGGTTTGGGCTCTGTGCTGAACTTTTGCACGTCTCATATCCCACTCCATTTGCACAGCCCATCCATCTACGTCCACTCTCCCTCTCTTTTTGTCTTTTTCTCACTCGTTCACTCATGATAACTTTTCCTGCATGGGGCCCTTTGACCTGCAGTAGATGTTGGCAGTGAAAGACACCTCACAGACTGGGTTTGCAGCCTTGAAAATGCAATTACCTAGTTACTGGCATTAGATATTAAAAAAAAAAAATCTGTGGTTACCATGCTTAGAAGGTGGTGTTTTATTGATATTTCTCAAGCATTCTGTTTAGTGCTTATTTTGGTATTAAAGTTGCCATGAAATGGAAGTTGCGATCGTCTTTTCTTGCCTATTGTGATATATTTGAGAACTTTTATTGATTTAAAGATTCTTTTTAAAAAAAAAAAAAAAAAAATGTGCACAGATAATTTAAATCCCTCAATAGTCAATTTGTGGTGGAAATTCACCTATGAGATTAAAATCCACTCAATAGTAAAATTATCAAACCAAGTTTATTTCTGAAAATCGAAATTCAGGGTAGTCTCTCTTAAAAGAGAACAGAGAAGACAAAACAGAGTATTTATATAATCAAATAATACATATTCATTTTTTTAGCAAACATAATTCAAAGTTGATTGGATAAACAAATGAGTAAATTATCATAAAGCCATTTTATCATAGGAGTACAATTTCCAATTTGTCGACATCACATAATAATCACCAGCATTCCATAATAGTTGTTCACCTAGTGTGTGTAAATAATTTTATTTGGAAACATCTAACTCCCTTACTTCTTCCAGTTAACTGACCTTGAGGGCAGAAAGAGTAACTGTAAACTCTAAATTAACTTTGGAAACATCACAGATAAATGGAAAAGCATACAAAAAGTAACCCAATTACTTGGACATAAAACTTAAACATAAACATAGACATAAAAAAAAGATAACACACATGTATCTTTGTGCTCATCAATCATAACCTCCATAACAATCTGCTCCCCTTACATTCTGAGACAGTTAACACTTTAGTAAACTCCCTCAAAAGAGTTTACAAAAAGAAACAACATATCTTAAAAACAATAAAGCATAGGAAATCTGTTTTCTATATGTGCAATGATTACATGCATATATCTATGTCGACAATCAAATTTCATTTTTCTCATGATTTAAAGATTATGAAAAGATCATATAAGGAAATCTATGTAAGATTAACAAAAATTAATCATGTATAAGCAACAACATTGATTGAATACACATTTAAAAAAAAAAATGTTCTCTTGCAAATTGCCCATTTTGATTTCATGGTGACTTTATTCATCCTTTATTTTACACACAAGCTCGATTTACATCTTGTTTTGTAGTTAATTGGATGTGCTATCTATTCTTGTGTTTTTGTAGACGTTAAATGTCATATTATTATTTGTATGGTCTTTTCCTTTTATAAGCTATTTGGTTAATGATTTTTTTGATTTGATATTTTCTTGGCTATCCATATTCCATAAATCCATCTTTTAAAGTGCACATTGACACTTCTTAGATGCATCAGATTGAAAACACCAAAACAATCAAAATCTAAACTTGGCAAGAGCTTGAATACTTTTTTTTGAAAACTACGGATGCATTTGTATTTCAGGAGATGCAAATAGTTTATTTTCAATCCCAGACCTTGACTGTTTCATATTTGTGTTTGTATGTTCAGATTTCATCGCAGCATGAAATAAAAAAAATAATCGAGGACCTTGACATAAGTATTTCCTTCTCTTGTTTGCCCCACTGCATTTATTGTTAGTAAGACAATGTCGTACAGTATCAAGGCCATTGAATAGAATTGGCAAAATACAAACTCAAGGCCGCTGGAATTTTTTTTTTATTTTTAAGCAATGTTCAGAAGTTGAAGCTTTTGCTTTCTGTTTCCTCTTAATTTTATGTAAATGGTTGTGACTGACTGAAGGCCACTGAAAATCCACATTTGCAGCTGACCTTTTTTAACAATTAATGCATTTACATGCACTTTAAAAGTTTGATTTCTTTTAAAATGTCATGTAAACACTTTAGTCCTTACCAGTCTGATATTTTTTTCCTTTTTCCTTTTTTTTTTTAATTTTTATTTTTTATTTTTTATTTTTTTCTTTGCATGTACAATATACTGTTTGAAACATTGGGGTCAGAAAGACTACTTTTTAGAAAAGTAATGTTTTACTTAAATTTAAATACTTAAATTGTTTTAAATCTTGTTCTTTTAAACTCTCCATTCATCAAAGGATCCTGAAAAATTGTATCATGGTTTTCACAAAAATAACACTTTTTCAAAACTGATGTTGATGTGAAATGATTGAGCGGCGAAAAACCATGTTAGAATGATTTCCGAAGGATCATGTGACACTGAAGACTGGAATAATGCTGAAAATTCAGCTTTCATCACAGGAATGAGTTAAATTTTAAAATATATTCGGCAACACTTTACAATAAGGTTCATTAGTTAAACATCAATGAATGTATTAACTGACATGAACTAACCATGATCAATACATTTGTTACTGTATTTACTAATCTTTGTTAATGTTAGTTAATGAAAATTGAGTTGTTCATTGTTTGTTCATGTTAGTTCACAGTGCATTAACTAATGTTAACAAGAGTTTAATAATGTATTAGTAAATGTTTAATAAATGATTAATAAATGCTGTAAAAGCGCAGTTCATTATTGGTTCATGTTAACTAATGAACCTTATTGTAAAGCGTAACCATATATCCAAATAGAAGTTATTTTAAATTGTAATAATATTTTTTTTAATCAAATAAATGCAGCCTTGTCGAGCATGAGTCTTCTTTCGAAAGCATTACAAAACGTTACTGACCCCAAAATGTTGAGCAGTGGTGTATAAATGTTAAAAGGCAGTGTGTCCACACAAACTGAGTTCTTTGCTGTGAAGTTATTGGAGTTTGTTGTCGAGGACTGTTTGCAAATGGATTTTGCACCAGTGTTCCTTTCCTACGACGCATACTAATTCCTGTAGTGTTTAGCCTGTGCTCTCAGATCTGTTTTCCCTGTGCTGTCCGCTGTAATCCCGTTAACACCGTGGCATTGAGCTGTTCTGTTTATTTTTTTCCCAGAAGTTCATCCGTGCCGCTGTCTCTGTTGAAAGCCACACCTTTGGAAGAATCTTCCTGAACCTCAGTAGCACGAGTTGCGTTTTATTGCATCACATTTATGTAGACCAGTGTTCACACCTGTGAGAATTCTTCATATTTTGATTTTCTTTTTTGAGACATTAAGATTCAAACTTACTAGTGTAGACGTGGCAAGGTTTTTCGAAGTGTGGATAATAGTTTTGTGACTTTTTTTTTTTTTTTTTTTTTTCAACTGCTTTTCTGCCTGTGAGTAAAAGCGAAAAAATCTCGTAGGTTTTGTTATGAATCTACTAAAGCAATGGAGCATAAATCCTTAGCTCAGCACTGTCTGAGCCAGCATTCGGTGCCATCGGGCTGTATTTCTCGGCCTAAATGGAGCGGAGGTCACAAATGAAGGGGGATCCGAGGGAGGAAAAGAACCAGAAGCATCTGTTAAAGCCTGTGAGGTGGATTGATGGAGAAGGTGGGCTGTCATCTGTCCCCAGCAGCGCGGCGGTCACTCGACCTTGGAATGATGGACTCTGGGAGAGCAGCCATTTATTGGCCTTCCTCCAGTGCCTGGACTTTCATAGCTACACGTGCGGGTGATTTATACCCGAGTGCACATGCAGGGTTGGTGGGTGTAATGTATAAAACTGTGTGCTGTATGGCCGTGCAATGGTGGAAGTGTGCTTTTGCATTGCTGTGTTTACTGTCAGACTCCAGACTGAGACTATAGCTTTGTGAGAACGTAGGCCGTTTTCATCAGCTATCATGACACAAGGTGCCATTAGTTCATACAATACGTCTATAGTGTGAACTAGAGCTGCACGACGAACCGTTAAAAGACCGCAATCTTATTCCCAAATGAAAAAAGTTCACCTGTGTATTAAATCTTTGACAAGTATAATTATATTGAACATTCATATCTGTGTTGGTGCTGCCACTGAGCCAGAGAATGCAGTTGTCATGTATGAAACCGCTTCAAAAACCACACAGCATCATTATTTCTGTGCTATATAAGTATTGGGATGAAAGTTTATAGTTTGTGGTCTAAGGTAGTGATCTAAATGGAGGAAATCACATTTTGCGATTAACTTGATGCTTCAAATAAAGATTACGTTGTTACACCAGTAGGTGGCGACAAGCGAAAAAATGCATTTGTCATTGAATCATTCATTCAAGAGATTCATTTAAAAAAATGTAATGAAACGAGTGAAGTTTTTATGTGCGAGTCGTTGAATCGTTTATTCAAATCAATATTTTGATAATAAATACTTCAAATTAGTTCAGATCCTCTAGTAATCTGAATGTTGTTTTGTTTAGTTGTCTATTCAGAATCGTGGGAGAATTGTGATTTTTCTATTTAAATAAATAAATAAATAATCGTGATTCTCAATTTACACTTAAATAGTTTTAATCATACTTGATAAGTAATTGCATAACAATTGATACACAGTCAAGTTTTACGTGTGTGTATATATATCAAGTTCTCGAATCTGATTGGCTGAGGGGTCTTTCCAGCCATACGTTATTCTACCAGAATTGCCTTGAAAGTAATGGCGGGTGAGCAGACCACCATATTTTTATAGATACCACTGTTATTTTGTATATGATTTATATGTAAACATAGCACCTATTAGAAAAATTGTTTAGATGGAGATGTGAGCTACAGGCCATCAGTGACCGTTCAGCGCTCATGTACGCGCAGAGAAAAGCTTCATCTCAGCCAGTCCTTCGGCAATTTGCAGCTGGCTCTTAGTGTTTAAACATGAGCTATAATTCGTTTGGGTTATATCAAACGGGCAATCTTTTGTCTTATTAATTTATTACTTGCTCCAGAGCTAATAGATTTGGTTTAAGGGCTGTATTAAGTTTCACAACTTAATATTTACATAGAAAAGCAGCACTTTAGTTACCACAGGATTTAATTTCAATGTTTGACTGAACTTGTTTGTCTCTTATTTTGCTTCTTATACTGTTATTTGGGGGACAGTCATGCCCTAATGTTTAGAGAGTCAAGACTTGTAAGCCATAGGTTGCGAGTTCAAGTCTCAGTACTGGCAGGAATTGACTGTGGTGACTGAATGTACAGCGCCCTCTTCCACCCTCAATGCCATACCCTTGAGTATGGAAACCCCAACTGCTCCCGGGCGCCGGAGCAAAAATTGGCTGTCCACGGTTCCCGGTGTGGGTTCCCGGCGTGCTGTGTTTGCACACTTGTACCGTCGAACTGTTGTATAAACGCATTATGACATGAGTAGCCGTGCAATATGGCTGTATATCAGCACGCTGTGTGTGTTTACTGATATAGAGTTATAAAATCACTCGTATTGTGACAATTCTCATTATGCTGCCCACTGATTTCTGAGAGAGAGGTTGTTTGTAAAAGAGTTTTGTGCTTAATCTGCTAGAATTTCTGCATGTTTTTCCATACATTTGTGTACAGTTTGAAGACGATGATCTTCGCAGTCTCTTTCTACTTCAGCTTTTCACATCTCCTCCACAGAAAGCAATCTCACATAAAACTCATATAAAAAATTCATCCCGCACACTCGTTCTCTTTGCCAGCCTTTCTTTCGCTCTAGTGCAGAGTGATGAACAGCCAGCTGTCAGTTATTAAATCCACTAACACAGTAAAAGAGTTTCTGCCCTCAGCTCAAGCTCCAGGAGTCAGCCTTCTCAGAAAAACCCTCACATCACTGGGAAAACCTTGATGTTGCTGGAACAGTGGAATTCCCGAAGCTGAAGAATATTCATAACCATTCTTTGCCTGAAACCGGTCTGAGTTTGACATTATTGGATGAAGGAAACTAGTTTCAGCTTCCCGAGCAAAATAATGCGATCAATCTACAATAGATTCATATGAGCTTTAAACATAATCACTTCTCAGTAAAAATGGAATCATCACATAAATTGTGTATCTTATAATATTAAATTATTTTCTAGTATCAGTTACAGGGTGTTCAAATTTCATTTAATATTATTCTAATATCCCCCCCCCCCTTTTTTTTTGTTATTTTTACATTCGTTTTTTATATTGTTGTTTTATTTATTTATTTTAAATTCCAAGTATAAGCTATAGTGATTTAATGACGTTGTATCTGCTGTCTAGACTCTCAAACAAGATATTTGTACAATGGAAAGTTTCACTGTTTCAGAACAAACGTTGTAGTACATTGTGCACTTAAAATAATGCAAATGAATGCTCATCTCGTGTCATTTGTCTCTGCTTCTGCATGGGTTTGAGGGCTGCGGTCCTGTCCATGGTGCTGAAGTCCCTGGTCTCATTGTAGAAGTGCGTTCCATCAGTCTCTGACACATGTTGGGCTTTTGGCCACCCTGCCTCTGGCACTCTATTAGAGCACAGTAATTGGCGTTCAGGCGGGTGGAGAGCAGGAACTCATATCAGCAGCACTATTATTAAATTTATTTGGAGAGCTGAATTTATTTGTCCTGAGGGCAGGTGTTGGGCTCAAGCTGACAGAGGACCATACGTGTAGAAAACATGTTCAGTTGTAGTGCATGCTGAAGAATAGCTAATGCGATTAAGATTTAGAGATTTATGCTTTCAAATGAAGAAAAAAATTCTATAAATTTAATCCTTCATTCTAGTTTTTCATTTCAATAGTTTTTTGTCGTCCGTATCTTTTTCTCTTCTTTTTTGTATTCAAGTGGTAAGATTTAGAGTTGTAAAATTGAGTTGAATTTGAGTTTGGTATATTGTATCATTATATAATTAATATTATATTACATTAGGTGATTGTTTTATATGTAGAATTTCATTCTCATATACACATTATATTTGAGTGGTAAACTCAAATATAATGTTAATATATTGGAAATATAATATAAATATTGTACTTGAAGTATAAATATTACATATTTAAAAAAGTAAATATTAAATTAATTAATAATAAATAAAATAAATATTGTATATATATATATATATATATATATATATATGTGTGTATATATGTGTGTGTGTATATATATATGTGTGTGTGTGTGTGTATATATATATATATATATATATATGTGTGTATATATATGTGTGTGTATATATATATATGTGTGTGTGTATATATATGTGTGTATGTGTATATATATATATACATACATACATACATACATACATACACATATATATATATATGTGTGTGTATATGTTAAATATTTCATTTATAATATAAATTTAATATTTTCCTTTTTATTAATAATATGTGCATTTTTTTTGAATAATATAAAAAACTCTGCCTTTCAGAGCAGATCTTCACAAGTCTTCTTTTTACCTTGAAAGACTTTTTCATGTCTGGAAAACACGTTGTCCTCGAAGTTTAGTGGAAATGATTTAATGTGGATGCGGGACCATCTCGCTTTTTATATGTGCTTCCCTCTAACAGCATGACTCATGACAGCCGCAGTTAAAGTTAAAGATGTGATAGAATGTTCTCAGGTGTACGGCCAAAGTGCCCTGGGCGTGTCACCCTTCATCTGTCAGTCAATACCAGCTACAGGCCACTTTGATGAAATTACATAGTGGGCTCTGAAGAAGCAGAGCACGGTGAATGCCCTCACCTCGCTGCCCTCCGCTGTTGACTGTGGACGGGTGTCTGCCTCCTATAAGCCACTCACACAGAGATTTGAACTCTTGCAGATCGGTCTTCATTTGAATGTGAGCTCGGTGATGGCATTAAAGACTCTCAGGGTGAATAGCCCTCTTTTTCCTCTCTCCGCCCATGGCTCATCAAACATGCTTTTATTCCGTAACGCACATCAGTCTGCTCTAAATCGCATCTTTGAAAGATAAGAACCGAGAGCGGGGAATTTCAATGCCAAACATGCCGCTAAACATAACCTCAGAGAAAATCATCTCTTTACGCGTGTTACCATAGGGGACATGTGCGAACCAAAATTTGTTTTGGTGCTCATATTGACAGTTGCAGCATTCATTCATGTGTAGAAGTGTATTTGCATGTAGAGTTTAAGCAGAAAATACGGGAAAAAATGCATTTTGGCAGTAGTGTCTTCTGCAAAATGTGTATTTATGAATAAATAATGTGAAATATGCCATAAAATAATGATGCAAACTACTTCCCGATTGCGTGAAAAGACTTCTGTCGGACTTGATACAAGTTGCACTTTCTGTTCAGTAAATCTGCCTCCGTGTTGTTGTTTTGAATCTAAAAGTGTTATTTTTTTCTTTTTATTTATGAAATCTTTATTCACTGAACATTTTGCCCTTCAAAATGCCGTTAGTTCTTATTTATATTTTAATTTAGATTTTTATGCATTGGCAGATGTTTTTATGTAAAGAAACTTATATTGCATTGAAGATATACATTTCATGGGTTTATGCGTTCCTTGGGAACCAAACCCATGGATAAAACCGAATGTAACGTAAGTCACTTCTTATGTGTCGAATGTGGAAAGCTAGTTCAATAATGCAAGATGGCTAATAAATTTAAGAGTTGCGGCAGACAGGAAGGTTTTCAACGAATAATGGCCTGATTGATACTGACTTGACGATGAATAAATAAAGACAGAATTTTACGTTTTAGGTAGTTTTATAGCCGGTAGCCAGATACTGAGATGGTTGAACATCTCCTCCACACAGTCACGCAAGATGAATGAAAGTGCATGTACATCTCCCAGATAACTGCATTTCACAGTCCTGCACTTTTACATCAGCCAGATGAGCAGAGGTTTGTTATTTTCGGTTTCCTCTTCAAATGTTTTTTCACTGTTATTGAAGGAGCGTCTCCTCTCACACTGATTTGATGCACTCTGACAAATGCACGCTGTGAGTCTGAATCTCCAAGCTGGCTTTGCGATCCTCCAAAAGAGCAGATGTTGCTCTCCGTTTGTGTGTTTAACTAGTAGCATTAATGAAGTGATGTGTGTCCAGCTGCTAGTTAAACTGTCACTGGATTGTGTGTACTCAGAGTTGGAGAGATCTGACACAGCTGCGCAAACAGGAAATCCTGTAATCTCCTCTCTCCTCTCGCTGCCCTCAGAGGCCAAAGAAACAAGTCAAATGTGGCATGGCTTGAGTCCCAGTGTCAACACCTTTTTAGTTGTAACTCTTGAGCATCCTAACAGAATTTAGTGACTCATTAACTACATAGGCCTTAATAAATAAATAAATAAATATATATATATATATATATATTTCTCCCTGCCCTTATCAAAATTATAGAAACCTCGCAAATGTCACATCGCGCCTGTTTGCGGTAACTGTATGATTTTAAAACTTAAGATTACGAAAAGTCTAAGTTTTAGGTCGATGCAGAGAGTATACGGTTACATACGTGTGATATGCTTAATGTTATTAGCCACAATAAGCGAAGAATTAACCCTATTATTATATTATATTAAACGGTTAGTTCACAGAAAAATGAAATTTCTACTCACTCTCATGCCGCTTCAAATCCGAGAGTTTTCTGAACCACACATATAGGGAGGTATGGGGAGATCTGAAATAGAGCAGCAAGTAACGATTATTTTTTCTGTCGACTAATCTAACGATAATTTTTTCGATTAGTCAACTAACGATTATTTTTATTAAGTTTTATTTTATTAATCTAGTGATCTTTTTTTAAGTAAGAAGTTAGAACTAATTTAGCAGTTCGTTGAGGTGTAGAAACACTGGGACACGCCATTATGTAATAATACGATTTGATTTGGATTAAAAATAAGCCACTTATGTGTGCTCGTCCACATTTGAACTTTAAAACGAAGAGTGTCAAAGACTTTCTATACAGTCTTAAAGGAGCTTTGATAATAACGTCTCCTGAACCGTGTGTTTTTCCTCTCGCTGTCTGTGATGCAGCGAGTCGGGAATCAGGAGCGCGAGCTGCTGAAACCTCGCACGTGCGAAAGAGAACGTCCGCGCACATCCAAATAAACTTCTTTGAAATGCAAAACTGATTTTCATTCGCTCGAAATATTTTCTTATTTGCGAGATGAAGATTTTCTCCTCAACTCAGTTCACGCGCGCGCAAAATGCCCTTTTGCACGCTCAAAATAGGATCTTGCGTGCGCAAACATTCGGCAGAGATCCAATTCCACAGGTGGAACGCCTTTTCGGTTCTGCAAAGGGAACAGAGGACCGTTTTATTAGGCCTCTGTTTAAAGTATTCCCATACTTTTGATCATCGTGGTCTGGGTTTTTGTGATTGAATGGAACTTTCTCCGTTCCGAGGAGCAGAAGCCGCCGTTACGCCAGATGAATGTAAACAGTGGTCGATTACGTCGACGCGTCGTTGCAGCACTAATCTGAAAGCTCTCGGATTTCATCAAAATATCTTAATTTGTGTTCTGAAGATGAACGAAGGTCTTACACATTTAGAACGACATGAGGGCGAGTAATTAAAGACAGAAATTTCATTTTTGGGTGAACTAAGGGTGCGTTCACACTTGTAGTTCAGCTGGTTTGGTTCGTTTGGTCCGGACCCAAAAACAAAACATATAGTCCTGGTCCGCTTAGCGTTCACACTGGCATTTTTAACAGCGAACCTTAAGTTACCGTACCAAAGGTATAGGGACAGGGTCACAACCTGATTGGTCGGCTTTTATGACGTATATTTCGTGATGGGGCTTGTTTACGGAACATTCAAAACAATGCTGGATTAAACGCCATCATTTTATCCGTGTACATATGCTTTATTTTTACCAGCTGAGAACTCATGAAGAGCTCATAAAATGTTCAAAACATTCAAAACAGCAGCAGGATTTCCTCCGTTGTTTGCAGAAACAAATATTGATGAGGCACTTCACCTCCTCGTTGCTCCACGTTTGCCCTCTTTCCGCGTCGTCAAATCAGCTGACTTGAAGCGTCGTATCTTGTGACATCACGTCCTGTTTTTGGTTCGTTTACATGTCTTTGGTCCGTGTTGCGTTCATTTATCAATCGAATCGCACCAGAGTTCGTTTGGAAGCGGACCGAGCCCCATCTTTTTAGCGGTCTCTGTCCGCTTGTTTGGTTCGGATGGCAGCGTTCGCATATGTTCACTAACTGAGCAATCGCACCAGGGTTCGTTTTAATCGAACCAAACTAGACAAGTGTGAACGCACCCTAACCCTTTAATCATTTAAACGTATAATTATTTCTATTATTTTTTGTTTGTTTGTTTTAAATAGCTTTTTAACTGCAATTTTTACCAGGTTTTATTTTCGTGTTATTTCTGTTTAGCTTCGAACTTATTTTGGTCTGTGATCCGTCACAACATCAACCGTTTCCAGCGTAGATGCGAAGTGAAGCTGAGACGATGACCTTCTTGCCCCGGTATAATGATCATCTTCCAGTCTCCTGTGCTCCACAGATGCAGATGACGCATTCAACGGCCTCCTGAAATGCCATCAAAGCACCCTGCCTGTGATTTTTGTGTCTACCACTTGTAGATTGAAGCTGATCTCATTGCTGTTTATGGATTCATGAGCAAAATGAGAACAGCAGAGGAAGCTAAATCAAAAGCGACAGACACAAAACGAGCTCAAGTCTCGGAGCCGCTCATTACACCGTAGACCATTAGCAGACCAGCAAGAGGAGAAAAGAGCAGCGAGATGAAAATCAAGGAGCCGTTTGACGCCTGCTGAAATTTCATACAAATACTCACACAACACCACTCCCCTGACTCTTTTCAATTTTCTTACGGAATATTAATCTTTAATAGGGTAATAATTGTGGTAGCATATTTGATGTCACCCACCATTAGACCAGATTAATTAGGCCATTTAGTTTAGCTTAAGAAAGTGTCGGCCATGAAGAATGGGCCAGAGCGAAAGCAGAGAGCTGTGATTGGCTTCTTTATGTGCTTTGTAATGGCTTTCATTGGGCTGTCTCACATAAAGTATTGTGTGTGCTTTAGTACTGATAGGTGAAAATGTTTCTCAGTGGTTGATCAGTGACGACATAGTGTTTTTATTCATTTATTTTCATGGTCCAGATATATCAAGTTATTGCGGACAATGATTTCAATTTTTACATTTAGGTTAAAGGCATTATTATTTCTTATGGGCTCAAAGTGGAAGTGTATGGAGGACCAGGAGTGCCACATTAAAATAAAACGATGAATCAATTAATTCATTTAATAATTCACACAACAAAAATGTAAATAAATAAATCACTTTTAAATAGGCAAATAAATAGATGTATTTAAAGTTGTTTATTTAATTCCTGTTTTTAAATGTAAATTAATAGAACATTAAAAAAAAAATACATTTGTAAATCATTTTAAATCGCTTTTTAAATGGCTTTTTAAAACGCTTTTTAAAAAAAGGATTTGCCAATTGCTTTTCTCTCTCGGTTTGCCAAACCCTTTTCTTTATCCATTTGTCAATCGAGTGCTAAAATGCCATTGGACAGTACACACGTGGGAGCAACCAATCAGCTTTCGCCTCAATTTGAAGAGCCGACCCTCTCTAGAAGAGTTCGAGCAACGCGATGTCAGGCGAATGCTAAATGTGTTTTTAGAAGTATTGTAGATGATTTGTTAGCTTTAGCTGATTTTTGCAAAAGAAATTCCCCTCTCGATTATCATTTTATATGTAAAAGAGTTTTTCAGTTGAGGGAAGACGCTGGATAATTGTGGTTGTACAATAAATGGACGGATTTGGGTTCAGTTTGAGGTCATTCAGCGACCTCACGCTATGATTGAACTTCCAAGCGTTCTCGAACAACACCAGTCGTTGGATGTACCGGCAGAAGAGACGGCAGGATGTATTGTTGTGTCGCTGAGGACAGTCCGACGAAAACCATTATAACCTCTCCGAACACGTTCAGATACGCCTGACACTCTGCGTGATCGCGTTGCTCGAACTCTTCTAGAGAGGGTCGGCTCTTCAAATTGAGGCGAAAGCTGATTGGTTGCTCCCACGTGTGTACTGTCCAATCGCATTTTAGCACTCGATTGACAAATGGATATAGAAAAGGGTTTGGCAAACCGAGAGAGAAAAGCGATTGGCAAATCCTTTTTTAAAAAAGCGATTTAAAATGATTTACAAATGTATTTTTTTATTGTTCTATTAATCTACGTTTAAAAACAGGAATTAAATAAACAACTTTAAATACGTCTATTTATTTGCCTATTATTTATTTACATTTTTATGTGTGAATTATTAAATGAATTAATTGATTCATCGTTTTATTGTAATGTGGCACTCCTGGTCCTCCATAGAAGTGCCCCTTTTCACGTGCGTGTTTGTTTTAAAACTGTGATCTCAGAAACGATCTACACGACATGGTTAAAAAAGCATGTCACATGACCGTTCATGCACACTTGGCATGTTTACACAATGGCTGCTAAAAATGACAGCAAAGATTGCAGTTCAGTCTCCATCTTATTGTTTACATGGTCGTCAAGGATATGCAGAGGGAATGTGGGCAGCTGTGACATCGTTTTCGAAAATCTCTGTTTTGGTCTATTTATACTGAAACACAACCTTGGCGTTTCAAACGAGGTTTGCAGAAAGTCTCAGTTTTCGAGGTTCGAAAACGCGTAGTGTGAACAACAGGCGTAACCGTAGCAAAACGTATGCGTTTTAAAAACTAGTGCGAACGGGGCCTCACACATTCCAACGCTAGATTTAATACATTTTCCCTTTTCTTTATTTCAGGCATCATTATTTGTCATAAAACATTGAACAATTTCATTTTTTTCTGTGAACTATGCCTTTAAAAATATTCCAAGTGTCTATTTGAAGAAAGAGAAAGCCGAAACACTGACATTATTTCCAGCGTCTTTCAGTTAATCTAGAAGCTCTCGGTATCGGCTCTGTGTCACGTCGCCATATAAAAGCTGCCTCGCTATAGCCTCAAGTCAACACAGCCCTGCATCTCGGCTCTATTATGAGGAATTTTTTTAATAAAATGTAGAGTTTTCCTCTTGTGTTTGTGTTGTATTTTTCACCTGAGCTCAAACGGCATCTGTGTCAAGGGGGACTAAAAGCCCGTTGATGTCAATAACTGTATTTTTCCTCCGAGGCAGCTGAAGATGAGGTCTAATCGAATGGATATTAAAGTCACAATAGACTGCTCCTGCTATTACGGCCTGTCAAGCACGGCCCTTTCTCTCAAAGATTAGTTTCTCCTGCTGAATATTTATACACTTACTGTAGGCTTAACCTCACAGTCAATGGTGTTTCATTCCTCTTCTATCCCATTCTCTCCTCTCCTCTTTCATTTCTGTCCTCTTCTCACCTCTCTTCTCCTTTTTTTTCCCCCTCTTGTTCTCACTGCGCCACTCACCTATCTAAATAAAGCAGCGCGGGATGTATGATACCATCATTTAGAGACATGCCTATACTTTCTCTTTGATTCATGCAACACCCGTTCTTTTGGTAAAGTGTCATTTTCAAGTGCTCCATAGTGAGATTATTGATTGGAGGGAAGTGTTTATTTTCTTGAATTTGTAACTTACTCAATCGAAAACAATCTGGTAGTATCAGGGAATTTTGAAAGGCCTGGAAAAGTCATGCAAAAATCTCTAGCTGTCGTATGGAGTCGAGCTCTAACAAGGCCAAAGTGTGTGGGCGAATTATTCTCCGAGTCGATTCTTTTCTGTCAAACCGGTTCAAAAATCGGTATGATTCCTCTGCTTGAATTCGGAATCATTTGGAATTCAGTGCAAATCTGAATCTTGCTAATCCCTGGAAAAGTCAGGGAAATGCACTTGTTAAAGTGCGGGAGCCCTATATTGATAACTTGTAATAATATGGCTGATCAGTAAGACATCATAAATTCAAATGCATGATTTTATTGAGGAAAGATAATCATAAAATTTATTATGAACTCTCTGGTATGCTAACACGTTTTGCGTCTGTGCGTAGTAACTTTATCTGTCAGCATATTGTGTGATATTATGATTAATTGATTATTCGTGCAGCATACAGTTGTGTTCAAAATTATTCAACCCCCACTGAAATTGATTGTTTTGGCCGGTTTGACATTGATTTTGATCATTCAGTCATCCTGCTTACAATTAAATCAAAGAGGCACGTGTAGGTCAGACAAATATAACATAACATTTATAATGAAATAACCACAAATGTCTTTTCTCTGCTCACATCATTATCAGTTTTATTCAACCCCCAAGTGACATTCAATCTTAATACTTAGTACAACATCCTTTTACAGTTATAACAGCTTTTAAACGTGAAGCATAGCTTGACACAAGTGTCTTGCAGCGAGCTACGGGTATCTTCGCCCATTCATCATGGGCAAAAGCCTCCAGTTCAGTCACATTCTTAGGCTTGCGCACTGCAACTGCTTTCTTTAAGTCCCACCAGAGGTTCTCAATCGGATTTAAGTCTGGTGACTGCGATGGCCATTTCAAAATGTTCCAGCCTTTAATCTGCAACCATGCTCTAGTGGACTTGGAGGTATGCTTGGGATCATTGTCCTGTTGAAAGGTCCAACGTCTCCCAAGCCTCAGGTTTGTGACGGACTGCATCACATTGTCCTCCAATATCTCCTGGTACTGAAGAGAATTCATGGTACCTTGCACACGCTGAAGCTTCCCAGTACCTGCAGAAGCAAAACAGCCCCAAAGCATGATTGACCCCCCCGCCATGCTTCACAGTAGGCAAGGTGTTCTTTTCTTCATAGGCCTTGTTCTTCCTCCTCCAAACATAGCGTTGATCCATGGGCCCAAACAGTTCTAATTTTGTTTCATCAGTCCACAGAACACTATCCCAAAACTTCTGTGGTTTGTCCACATGACTTTTGGCATACTGCAGTCGACTCTTCTTATTCTTTGGAGACAGCAAGGGGGTGCGCCTGGGAGTTCTGGCATGGAGGCCTTCATTACGCAGGGTGCGCCGTATTGTCTGAGCAGAAACTTCAGTACCTACATCTGACAAATCTTTTCTCAGTTCCTCAGCAGTCACACGGGGACTTTTCTCCACTCTACGCTTCAGGTAGCGCACAGCAGTCGAAGTCAGCATCTTCTTTCTGCCACGACCAGGTAGCGTTTCAACAGTGCCCTTTGCCTTGAATTTGCGAATGATGCTTCCTATGGTGTCTCTTGGTATGTTTAACATCTTTGCAATCTTCTTATAGCCATTGCCCTTCCTGTGAAGAGTAATCACCTCTTCTCTTGTCTTCCTGGACCATTCTCTTGACTTCACCATGTTTGTAACCACACCAGTAAATGTCTAGAAGGAGCTGAGTATCACAGTCATTTTAAAGCTGCCTAATTGGTGCTTATTAGGCTTTATTGCTGCTCCCTGACATCCACAGGTGCTTTCAATACCTGATTGAAAACACTTCAATGGACCTCTGTTCTTCAGAGTGGTAGTCTTTAAGGGGTTGAATAATTGTGTCAATGAAGAATTCACAAAAGAAACATTTACTACTGTATTACAAAACCAATTGATGTCATTTTAGTTGCATATGCTTCTTTAAGAAGTCCTTGTAGGATTTCATTCTGAATTCAATTACAAATGTACTCTAAATTCTCTAAAACCATTTACAGCATTGGGGGGTTGAATAATTTTGAACACAACTGTATTAGTATGATTTCTGAAGGATCACGTGACACTGAAGACTGCAGTAACGATGATGAAAACTCCGCTTTGCATCACAAGAATAAATTACATTTTAAAATATATTCTAATAGAACACTGTTATTTTAAATTGTAATAATATTTCACAATATTTTACTGTATTTTGATATATATATATATATATATATATATATATATATATATATATTTATATTTATATTTATATTTATATATATATATATATATATATATATATATATATGGAATATTTTCTATCCACCACGTGAAAAATTATGAATTAATTCGCTTGATGAGCATAATTCAAGCCAAGGTGTCATTCATGTCTATAGCCCGAACAGTCACCATGTGTTGCATGGTGAATTTTCTCATTATCAGGTGTTTGTCCAAGTCACTGACCTCAAGGTCAGGCTGAAGTAACTGTGATTCTGTTTATTTGGCTTACTTTAGCAAACAGCACTAATGATGATCTCTTTTCCTGTCTTTCCGTCAGGTGTGGCTGGGGCTCAGCAAGCGCAGGGCCAGTCGAGGCGTTTCACCACCATGGATGTCGATGAGGAGGAGAATATGAGTGAGTGTTCATAGCTGAAGCACAAACCCTCCATTCCAGCACAGAGCCCTGAACCCTCCTCTTAACTAATGTGTCATTTAGTGAACAGTTCATGTGCCTTCCCGTCCCTCTATACGCCCATCACGCTAAACAATCCCAGCTGAGAGTGTTTAGATATGGGCAAAATGTTGTTTTTTTCACTGAAACTTCAGTCCATTCAGATCACTTCTTATTTTTGTTTTTTTTAAAAGTCTTCTATGTTTAGTAATTTTTCATTATTGCAGCACATTTTCATCTGACTCAAATGGTATTTTATTCAACAAAATAACATTGTGGTTGACGTTGATGTGTTAGATGAATTGATATTTATATTATATATCAGGCATATAAGATTATTCACATACAGCAAAACATATAACTAGAAAACATTCTAATTTTGTCCCGTTGCTTGCTTGCATTGTGTATTGGGTGTTACACCTTCTACCTTTCAAGCATGTCCAATTAAAATTACTGCTGCTTTTTGATTTTGCTTCTGAATGTTATTTAGGGATGGTTGACCCAAACATGAATCTTCATTTACTCACATTTTATGATTTATTTTATGAAACACAAAAGAAGAACATTGGGGTCCAAACTATGTTGAACCCCATTAACTTTCATTGTACTGACTGATTTTTTTTTTTTTTTTTTCTTTCTCCAATTTTTTTCTTTTGTGTTCCACAGAAGAATACACCATGAAACGTCATGGCAGTGAGTAAATGATGACAGAATTTTCATTTTTGAGTGAACGATTCCCTTAAGTGTCATTGTTATTCAGCATTCATTTTGTACCACTGCAAATTTAGCTAAAAGTGTAGTTAAATAAAAATGCAAAACATGTTATAGATGATAAAATTATAATTTTTTTATTTTATTTTAAAACACAATCAGTGGTGCAAAAATACAGAATCATCAAACTATTAGTATCGCTTGATGTTGTGCTAAACAATCGAATCATAGGAATTTCCTAAATCATTGGGTTTTATTCTTGAATGTGAACCAAGAAGACTGGAGAAATGCACAGTGTGTCTCTGGTGTCTCAGAGACCCGTTCCTCTTTATTCAGCAGTGCTGTGAATAGAAGATTCTGGGAAGAGTTGTTAATCCAGAGGAAATGTAACCCTCTATTGTCCCGTCACTCCACAGCTTCTGTTCAGAGCCACTGACAATGAAGGGCCCGTCATTTATTACGGATCTGTAGCGAAGAGCGTGCTTTATTTAGATTTTCTTCCGATAAGCGTACTCGATATCCAAAAGCTTACTATCTCTGGTTTAGACGTTAGGAGCAGGAAACGACAAGATTTTGGGCTGCAATTCAGCACCAGATTTTCCAGCCCATTGTGTGAAAGACCAGCAAGTTTGTTTTTGCCCCCTTTTTTAGCAGCCTTATCAGTGTTTTCACAATTCATAGGAATTTCAGAAAGATTCTGACCAAGAAGTGCATTCGACTACATTACCGTGCATCAATCGAGAATCAACACGGTGGCCTTTTTGACAGATTGCTGAAACACAGAGAGGTAGCTGCACTGTTAAGACATTGAAGTTCACGGCTCTAGAGGAAAGATCCGGTTTTCATGTGATTTTAGCTTTTGGCGCCACAGCAGGTGTTCGCTTTTACATTTCCTTATTACTCTGTAGTGAGCCTGTGCTTTTTACTGGTTACAGTTTTGGATTGTATGCTTTTCCAGCATGTGCAATTGATTTAATTTTCAGCGGAAGGCGGGCCGGTCTCTAAACTGATAGCTTTAACATCTCTAGTAAACACAAAGCTGTTTTTGTTTTTCCAGGGTAGTTAAAGTTGAAGTTGCAGTTAGTGTAAAACTAACTCTGTTCTGAGAGCTAGTGACCTGCCTTGGTGTCTACTTCTAAAGCTTCATCTTAACTGAAATTGAGCCTCAAAAGTTTGGAACGTTTTTGGCAAGCACAGATTCGGATGTATTAACCCTTGTGCATTGTTCAAATTCACGACCCTTTCGTTATGTTTTCAGCCACGATTTTAACTGCTTTAAAAATGTATCAGATAAATATTTTTTTCACATTTTTTTGCTGAAATCTATTAATCAACCTCAGTCCTGATCAAAACTACTAAATTTAAAAATAAAAAATCAGGATTTTAACTCTTTAAAACGTTAAAATCTGATGCTGCACAAAAACTAACAACGCATTAGAGCCAATGTTGTTTCTAATCTTTGACACGTTTTTTCCCAAATCAGTGACATCATTTATGAATTTGGCAATTAAAGAGTTAAAATCCTGATTTAAAAAAAAAAAAAAATTAGTAGTTTTGATCAGGACTGAGGTTGATTAATAGATTTAAGCAAAAAAAATTGAAAAAAATATTTATCTGATACATTTTTAAAGCAGTTCAAATCGTGGCTGTTTTCAGGGTAGTGAATTTTGTACTGTTGAGTTTTTGAACATTTTCAAAGCATTTTCCCCAAAATAAAGATTTGTCACCAAAAATCATTCCATTTGCTGAAACACAGAGAAAGTTATGGCCAAATTAAGACTCAAAAATTCCCCATAGTGGATGAAAACATCCCGAACAGCACATAAGGGTTAATTTGACACGTTAATCTTATAAGCAACAACAACACGCAGCAAAATAGTAAACTTTTAATTGGTTACTGAATGGATTATTGAAGTATTGGTAGTACCTTTTGAAGAAGCCTGCCGGAGATCCTTTAAAAGCCTAGCTATGTAGGCACCTCACTAGGTTTGTGAAGAGAGCAGTTGTTTTAGAGTGATTTTGCATCTTTAAGGCCAGAGTCAAATCGCCTACATGAGCTGATGAGTATGTATGTGTGCGTGAGCGAGCGAGCGATGTGGATATGTGCATTCAAAATTGACATGCATAAGAAGGGTTTTGATTTTCAGATTCTGCTCCAGACTGTATTTCTCTCTCTCTCTCTCTCTCTCTCTCGCTCGCTCGCTCTCTTCCCTTTTTCTTTCTTTGTCCTCCACGTTCTCTTTCTAGCCCCCCCCTCGCATTTTCCCTCTCACGACTTTCTCTCTTCTCAGATATCTTCATTTTATTTCTCCTCCTGCCTTGCACCCACTCCTTTATCCACCCTGTTGCTCCTTCTGTTTGCAGAGAGCTCTTACTCTGTTCCCCTACTGTTCACGGACGCTATTCTCTCTCTACCAGAGCACTGAAAGCAGTAACCTAGCGAGCTTTTGCTGAAGGATGTTATAAATGAAAATTTAGCCAAAGTTCCATCAGCTTTGTCAACAGGACGTGATGATGTGTGTTTCCTCTGCAAGACCAATTGTGACCTATAAAATATACACACATGAGAATATAATTCTCATGAAGACAGGCTCAGGTCCTATTTCAGCCCAAAGTCTAAATAGAATAAAATATTTTGCATTCAGAAAACCAAGGCCATTTGATTTTATTTTTTGCTCTCACAGTTAACTTATTGAAACCATCAGATGCATGTAGGTATATTTTTTTTAATTTTATATATTTAACATTTTATTTGTATTTTAAAGGAACTGATTAAAGACTAACCACAATTTAAATCTTTTAATTGATTCTCAGCCCTATTGTGATCTTTTTTTTTGTTTGTTTTACGGCCATTTTTTCTTTTGATTTTGAGTTGAAATATGATGCTTGAGCGGTTTTGTGAGATGAGAGATCTATGTTCTTGACACCACACTAAAAACTGAAATTTAACTTTACTGTGAACCCAATTTTATTGTTGTTTTATATGGAGGGACCTGAAAAAGTGCATTTGCTGCTCAAAAAGAGCATTTAATTAGTTATTAGACTTTTAAAGCTTTGGTTTCTGTTCTCCATTAGCGCATATTTTATCTCCAACGAGATGAGTGATTGACTCGGCACAAGCCATTGCCTGCAAAACTGAATGCTCAAACTGTACTTTAAATTAAACTGATGATTATAATCATTTAGATTTCATACCTCATGGTCTTCCTTAATTATGTTAATTAATCGGGGTTTTTTCGTTACGTTTTTTTTTTTTTTCCCCAGTGTCATCTCCGAAATTCCACTCATAATGATGTTTCACAAGATTAGTCTAAAAATGTATCATGCTACCATACCTCGGCACACAAAAAAGGAACACACATCACTTGTTCGGTTACAAAGAGAGATAAAGGAATCTATAAATTTTACATTTACAAGATCCTGCAACGAAGGCGTTGTAAGTTACTCTTTCTGGGCACCGCAGGTTCATGCAGCACCGACGTAAAGGAAAACCGCAACCTGGACAACGTCTCTTCTAAGGAGGGAGCTGGCCTGGTGGAGCAGCTCCCCAACGGTAGTGGAGGAGGGGGTCGCAAGCGCCCCCTGGAGGAGGGTAACAATGGCCATGCACACTCGAAATTCAGACCCAAGAAACGTAAGAAAACACCAGGGCCGGTTCTGCCCAAAAATGCCCTGATGCAGCTGAACGAGATCAAACCAGGCTTGCAGTACAAGCTTCTCTCGCAGACTGGCCCGGTCCATGCACCGGTTTTCGTCATGACCGTCGAGGTTAATGGGCAGTTGTTCGAAGGCTCTGGGCCCACAAAGAAAAAAGCCAAGCTGAATGCCGCTGAGAAGGCCCTGCGTTCCTTCGTTCAGTTCCCTAACGCGTCAGAGGCGCACCTGGCCATGGGCCGTACGCTCACCGTCAACACGGATTTCACCTCTGACCAGGCTGATTTCCCTGACATGCTCTTCAACGGGTTTGAGACGCCGGCACCGCCCGAGGAATCATTTTTTCTGGGCTCAAACGGCAACGGCTCCTTAAACCCGCTGGGAGAGTATCCCGTGCCCCAGGCGCCAGGTACGAACAGCCTTGTGCAGGCGCCCCTGCCGCCACCCTCCTCCTTCACCTCCTCGACCAGCGGCAAGAACCCCGTCATGATTCTCAATGAGTTGCGGCCAGGCCTCAAATACGAGTTTGTGTCGGAGAGCGGGGAAAGCCATGCTAAGAACTTTGTGATGTCTGTGACCGTGGACTCGCAGACATTTGAGGGCTCGGGCCGAAATAAGAAACTCGCTAAAGCCCGGGCTGCCCAGGCGGCTCTGTCAGCACTCTTCAACATGCAACTGGACCAGACCCCGTCGCGCCAACCCATCCCCAGAGAGGGCCTACAGCTGCACCTGCCACAGGTAAGAGATCCGCACCAGACTCG
>CM074281.1:7652674-7660174 GCA_037194245.1 Opsariichthys bidens | reverse complement strand
GTCGCTCCCTGATCAGGTATCTCTACATGCAGCTGGAGCACTTCTTAAGGTGAGACGCCGCCTTTACCGTCTCGCATGTCTGTGGATGTCTCATTTGTCATCATAGCATGATGGATGATGTTTAGTCTAGCAGAAAGGGAAATTAAACTCATAAACAGGTTTTAATTTAACATTTTGTTATTGTATACCGTTTTAGATAGTGGTGCAAAAGGAATAGTCATTAATCATTTCATTTATTAAACTATATTAAAATATGTATTAACATATATCATTTAGAAATGTAAATGTATGTCAAATCTGATAATAATGAAATGTTTGTATAAATATATATGTATATGCATATATGTGCATATATTTAAATCGCAGTATTTGGTGGTTTTATAATAATAATAATAAAATAAAAAATAAAAATAATAATATATATTATATTATATAATATTATTATTATTATTATTATACATCATTAATAATACATATTATTGTACATTTAAACATTGAGCATTTATTCATTAGTCATGATATAGCCTTTTGTAATGTATTAAACCACCAAATGTTGATAAAAAAAAATATATATATATATATATTTATATTTTTATATATAAATATATATTTATATGTAATCTATAATAATAATAGATGTATATATTTAAAAAAAATTATTATTATTATGATTTTTAATATTAACTGGCTTCATATATATGTAATATGTATGTGCTGACCACACTGTTAAATGTTTAGTATCTTGAAGTTCAAATTGCAGTCAAAATAATTGAAATATGGTTGTGCAAGCCATAGTTTTGTATGTACTTGTACATGACAAAAAAATGGGGGAAAATTTAGATTTTTCTATTGTTTCTCTCTGAATTTAGCAACAATAAAGAGGAACACCAAAAGTCCATATTCACGCAGTGTGACAAACGTGGTTTCCGGCTGAAAGACAGCGTCCAGTTTCATCTTTACATCAGCACTTCGCCCTGTGGAGACGCTCGGATCTTCTCTCCTCACGAGGCGGGCGTAGAGGGTGAATTTGCGTCTTTATTAAATCAAAATATTCACTCCTTTATACATGATCTAGCGGGAGGTGGGTGAGGAGGACTTTAGTTTACTCAAACACTTAATGATCAAAACTGAATAGTTGTGTTCAATTAAGATCAGTATGGGCCCTCTTCTGATCAGGTCACATTTCATTATAATTTCACATGACTGTCTGACAGTGTTTCAAAAACAAATTTCATCAATGTTTTTAATTAGCTGGCTTTGTCGACAGCCCCCACCCCCCCACCCCTTTGTGGCCTGATTAATTCCGTTCTTGAGTGTCGCTTCATAAGCGACACAATTATTCAGCTAAAGCAAAAAAAAAAAACAATTACTCTTCTTTATGCTATTGTTATTGGTTGATTAAATCTGCTGTTTAGTTGAAGTAGATTCAAATTTTCAGAAACATTGCCCCCACATTCTTTTAAAATGTTTCTTTAACTCTGTTCTCCTCAGACCAGGGAGACAGACACCCCAACAGGAAGGCAAGGGGTCAACTGAGAACCAAGATTGAGTCTGGAGAAGGAACCATCCCGGTGCGCTCTAGTAACACCATACAGACATGGGATGGAGTTCTGCAGGGGGAGCGGCTGCTTACGATGTCATGCAGTGACAAAATCGCAAGGTAGTTGGTAGCATGTAAACACACATGTATGTTTATATATTTAAATATATAAAATAAAAAAAAATAAAAAATGGGAATATATTCAAATTCTCCTCACAATGCAATCTGGGGTGTCCTCCTCTGTAAAGAATATAATGTTGCATTAAAATTTGGCCATAATGAGCATAATATTCCTGCCTACCTTTGCTACTATGATATCTAAAAGAAACTGCTGCCTAGTTAAGCAGCTCACTAAGTTTTGGAGTGGAGCTATTGTCAGCCGTCTTCATTAGAATAATAGACAGCTCAGCAAAAGCAGTAGTCTGGAACCTTCTGGTTAATCTCACTGCTCAAGGTAGACGCTGTACCTGTCACCGCTGGGAAGAGAACAAGGGCTTTGTGAATTTAATTGCTCGTTGGCTATTACCAGACTTCATAATTGACAGGGAAAGAGGTGCATGGGTTCAGCATTACTATAACCCTAGTTAAATAAAGAAGACAGTATTATCAGTGTAGGAGGGAGCGTTCATTTATCCTGTGGGGTCAATGCAGCGATGAGTCTGTCCCTGCCACCCAGCTGCTGTGAATGGAGAGATAAGGACATGTCAGAGACAGCTGTGACCAGAGACCACAGGTCCTGTCTCTTCTAATGAGCAAAGACCCAGAGTGCATCTCCACCTTGGTTCACACACACTTCTAACTGTCACTCGGTACTGCATATACATATATACATATATATGTATGTATGTGTATATATATATATATATATATATATATATATATATATATATATATATATATATATATGTGTATATACATACAGTACTGTGCAAAAGTTTTAGGCAGGTGTGAAAAAATGCTGTAAAGTAAGAATGCTTTCAAAAAGAAACTTGGTAATAGATTATATTTATCAATTAACAAAATGCAAAGTGAGTGAACAGAAGAAAAATCTAAATCAAATCCATATTTGGTGTGACCACCCTTTACCTTCAAAACAGCATCGATTCTTCAAGGTACACTTGCACAAAGTCAGGGATTTTGTAGGCATATAGTTAGGTGTATGATTAAACAATTATACCAAACAGGTGCTAATGATCATCAATTCAATATGTAGGTTGAAACACAATCATTAACTGAAACAGAAACAGCTGTGTAGGAGGAATAAAACTGGGTGAGGAACAGCCAAACTCAGCTAACAAGGTGAGGTTGCTGAAGACAGTTTACTGTCAAAAGTCATACACCATGGCAAGACTGAGCACAGCAACAAGACACAAGGTAGTTATACTGCATCAGCAAGGTTTCTCCCAGGAGAAATTTCAAGGCAGACAGGGGTTTCCAGATGTGCTGTCCAAGCTCTTTTGAAGAAGCACAAAGAAACAGGCAACGTTGAGGACCGTAGACGCAGTGGTCGGCCAAGGAAACTTACTGCAGCAGATGAAAGACACATCATGCTTACTTCCCTTCGCAATCGGAAGATGTCGAGCAGTGCCATTAGCTCACAATTGGCAGAAAACAGTGGGACCCTGGTACACCCATCTACTGTCCGGAGAAGTCTGGTCAGAAGTGGCCTTCATGGAAGACTTGCGGCCAAAAAGCCATACCTCCGACGTGGAAACAAGGCCAAGCGACTCAACTATGCACGAAAACACAGGAACTGGGGTGCAGAAAAATGGCAGCAGGTGCTCTGGACTGATGAGTCAAAATTTGAAATATTTGGCTGTAGCAGAAGGCAGTTTGTTCGCCGAAGGGCTGGAGAGCGGTACACGAATGAGTGTCTGCAGGCAACAGTGAAGCATGGTGGAGGTTCCTTGCAAGTTTGGGGCTGCATTTCTGCAAATGGAGTTGGGGATTTGGTCAGAATTAATGGTATCCTCAATGCTGAGAAGTACAGGCAGATACTTATCCATCATGCAATACCATCAGGGAGGCATCTGATTGGCCCCAAATTTATTCTGCAGCATGACAACGACCCCAAACATACAGCGAAAGTCATTAAGAACTATCTTCAGTGTAAAGAAGAACAAGGAGTCCTGGAAGTGATGGTATGGCCCCCACAGAGCCCTGATCTCAACATCATCGAGTCTGTCTGGGATTACACGAAGAGAGAGAAGCAACTGAGGCTGCCTAAATCCACAGAGGAACTGTGGTTAGTTCTCCAAGATGTTTGGGCCAACCTACCTGCTGAGTTCCTTCAAAAACTGTGTGCAAGTGTACCTAGAAGAATTGATGCTGTTTTGAAGGCAAAGGGTGGTCACACCAAATATTGATTTGATGTAGATTTTTCTTCTGTTCACTCACTTTGCATTTTGTTAATTGATAAATATAAACTATTAACATGTCTATTTTTGAAAGCATTCTTACTTTACAGCATTTTTTCACACCTGCCTAAAACTTTTGCACAGTACTGTATATACATATATATATGTGTATATATATATATGTATATACATATATATATGTATGTATGTGTATATATATATATATATATATATATGTATGTATGTGTATATATATATATGTATGTATATATATATATGTGTGTGTGTATGTGTGTATATATATATATATATATATATATATATATATATATATATATATATATATATATATATGTATATGTGATTAGTTCTGTAAAAAATAATGCATTAAAGTTATTATACATTACATGCAGTTTAATTATGAATATGTTGCAGGACAACGACTGACTTTGTGAAGTCTATTAGAATGCAGTTAAATGCCACTAAAATTCAAAATATGAGGGCAACAAATTTCCCTCTGTGTTTTTGTCTTATAATTATATCGCAAGATATAGTTCAGCAATATCACATAATGTTGTCTTGAAAATAGTTCCAAAAAAAGCCACAGCAGAACAGTTGTGCATCTCAGTGTGCAGTTGATTCAGGCCACTTGCTTCGTACATGAGTGAATCACTGAATGACTCACTCATTAAGACAGTAATGCCTCATTTATATTAGTGACCCGATTCTGATTTATTTTTTTTATTTTTTATTTTTTTCCCCTTCCCCATCCCTTGTGGCACAGATCGGGTGTAACCCACAAAGGTGTAAGCAAAAAAAATTCACATGGATTCTGATATTCTCAGATCGGTTTCAGGCCTCATTCATAAGTGGAAATGAATCAGATTTGTGCATTTGCGTCTGCCATGTTAGCGGAAACATTGGATATTCCCAATACACATCAGCGATCATTGCTACATTTGCCCAGGCTGCAACAAGGGCTCGCCTGTTTTTGTTTTTTTGCTTGTATTATCATTTCATCTGTGTCCATTGCAAATCACAGCGTTTTTACTTCCTGGGTTAGTACATCTACCTTGGGTTGTTTCTCTAAATGTATAGTGTAAATGCAGATATTGAATATAGGTCACTTCTAAAAGATGTAAACTGGTTAACAAATCTAAGTTGGGCATCGAGACCTGCAGTGTGAACGTGGCCTAACTTGCCTCCACCTACTGGGGATTTCAGTATATTTGCAGTATCCTTTAATTTTTTGATTCATATTCATGCCACCTCTGAGCTGCATTAAATGCCACTTCAGATGCAGCTTCTGAAAAAAAATTGTAGGCTTAAACATTTGCGTAATAAATTTGATGTTGAATCTAAATATTTCTTTCTTTAGCTGCTTCTTGTAATGTCTATTCAAATGCTCATCTAACACAATAATGACTTTAAATGGTCTTTTGGGGGTAATTTCTCAGGGATTAATTTGATTAATTAATCAGCAAATCATGTAATTAGATTAAAAATTGCAATCACTTGACAGCCATTTTGTTTCCTTTTGTAATACTAAAGGAGATGGAAGAGGGATGAGAACGAGACCATTTCGTTTCCATCCAAGAGTACAAAAAAGTGGGCCACGTGACTCCTGAGTCACACAATAGCTTTGTGTGAGAAACTGATGATTATTCGCTGAAGATTGTGTGTTTATAGAGCATTTTAATGACAAATATAAATATAATTTTCTTACAAAACTGTTAATGGCCCTGGGTTAACCTTAATACGTACATACTTTCTATTTATGTTTTTGTAGAAATGCATAAGTTGAAGTATTTCTAGAGAGACAATGAGCAGTTTGGCATCTGTTTGATTCTGTATTGTTTGCTGATTCCGTTTATTGCTTTGGTTTCAGATGAAAGCAGTGTTTAGTCAGGGCTGGGTTAGTTTATGTGTTGCTCAGGGACGGTCGGACACACTCACACACGGCAGAACTGATGTTCACAGCTCACACTCAAGGAAAAGCAGCCCATCTGCTGAGATGAATGAGCGTGCGGTGTTGATAGAACGCTGTGTCTCCTCCGCCAGGGCCTGTACCTGCTCTGCTAGGAACGTGACCAGATGTGAGTCTCAAACCGGGACACATAGCGAGTGTGAATTTTTAATGGAAGGTGCTGATTCAGCTGTGTCTGAAATAAGAATAATAGAAGCCCCAAAAATGTCCAGGTTATTTCGTTGAAATGACAGAAAATGCCTTTTGATGCCATTTCTTTAGTTTTAAGTGTAACGTACATAAACCCTCTACACAAAACAGAATTGAATGCAAAAGAAAATCCTGAATTTCTATTCTTTTTTACATTTGACTCATTGAATTATTCACATATTACATTATTATTATTTATTTTTAAATATATTTTTTGCATTCATTCATAGATATGCTTGGTTACACACACTAGCATTTTGAAAGAATTTTCTGTTTTCTCACCAAGGCTGCATTTATTTAATCAAAAATTCATGTGTCTTTATGGGAACCCAAAGCATACTTGTTTGTATGCGAACTGAGCTGTGCCGGACGATTACGTCACTGTTTTCTCCAGTGCTGATATACATAAATTAACTAGACTAATAACTATTGATATTTGGAACGGAATGAATCAATAATATATAGAATAAGCTGCACAATAAGACCATTTTCTTATTAATGTAAAGCTGCTTTGCCACAATCTGCATTGTAAAAAGCGCTATATAAATAAAGATGACTTGACTTGACTTGACTTGTTTGTAGCTACAGTTTTGAATTCGTCCACCCTAAGTTATTAATCTGAATTATTAGGGCCTCAGGGTCACCTGTTCTTACCCTGATATGCGGTGTGTGGCTATTTTGCATTCAAGTGCTTTTGATTAGACCCATGTCTTGTGTTCCTGTAATAAGCTAGTTTCAGAAGTTTATTGACCACGTGATGCCTGTTCCACACAAGCACTATGTGGAAATCAACTTGTATCTGATTGGCTGGTTTCTACGCATTGTAAATGAACACTTTTAGTGATGAAATAATCACTGGATTTGTCAAAAGTTTTCTAGGTTAGTGTCAAAAATCAAATCTTTATAAAAAAAAGCAGCAGGAACTGAATACGCTGCAATGTGTTTTGACTACAGGAGACTAGTGCTTGGTTAAAGTAGTTAACAGTAGCAAAAGTTGAACTGTGTTAGACTGTTGATTGGTCAGGTTGGAAAGAACAGCTCCAATCACTTGAGTCTGGGATCTTTTCAGCTGCATACAGCAGCAGGTGTTGTTTTGCGGAGCAGATTTGGGCTTGATTAGGCCTTTTGATTGTGAAATGTCTGAGGAGGGAGACCCAGTGGGTGAGTCTGGGACCTGTAAAGACGTAAATGAGGTGGTTTGGAAGAACGGCGCTAATTGAACAATTCATCCACTGGTGCTTTTTTTTATATATATCAAGCGTTTGAAATTCACATCTGGGCTGCTGGCCAGATTGCTTTTTTTTTTTCCTCTGTTGTTTTTCATGTTTTGTGATTCTCGTACTTCCTGATTGTCTTATATGCTCCATCTGCAAGGTGTTTTTTTGTGTTTTTAGATGGAGTGAGATTAGGTATCCATCATGTAAAAA